>VSMD01060079.1:0-44248 GCA_008750895.1 Mirza zaza | reverse complement strand
GATAGAAAAGGAGAGGTCAGGACTGTGTAGTGTCCAGGCTCCACAATGGCCTCAGTGATTCTCACCCCATGATATTCACGCTCCTCTGTCATTCTCTCCCACGTTAAGACTTACCTGCGTAACAAACAGGATATTACAGAAATGATACAGTGTGACTTCTGAGGCTATGTCTTAATAGATACTGTAAATTAAATTTTAATTTTTTTATTAAAAATACTATGGCATATGCCTTGTTTTCTTGGTCCACTTGCTCCGTGAAGCTAGTCTTCATGGCATGAGGAGGAGAGGTCCAAAGCCAACACCAACAACCATTTTCCATCTCTACAGTGAACCATCTACTTAAGGAGGACCCCACAGACTCAGCCCAGCCTTCACATGAATGGAATCCAGACCAACATCTTGTATGCAACTTCATGAAAGACCCTACACAAAAGCCACCGAAGTAAGCCACTTTCCAAACCCGCCCAAAAGAAACCACAGGATTTAAAAAAAATCTATTATTGTGTTAAGAAACAGTTTTGAGATAATTTGTTCTTAGTAACAAATAACTAACGTTAGTTATATAATCAGTACAGTTTGGAAGATGTTGAGTAAGTCAGTATGGCTTTAATGGAGAGTTTATAGACTGGGGGTTGCAAGCTAAGACATTTCCAGGGTGTTTTCTGGCAGGAAAATTATGAATGAAGTGGCTCTTTCCTGGATCAGGGAGAAAAACAGGGGGCACTAGACAATGTGGTGAACACTGGCCTTGCCTCACCTGCTGGCAAAACCCACTGTTGTCTCCATCTCTGGGCAGGTCAAGGCAGGGCTGTAACTGTGGGAAATCTCAGTGGTGGACAAAGCAGTGGTAGTGGTTTGGTGTCACAATGTGGAAAAATTAAAACAGAATCGTATTCCGAACACAATTGCCAATTAATACTTATCTGAAGCATGTCTGCCCTGGAAATGCTACCCAGAATACACCAAAGGGAGAAAGCACTGAGAGGAAAAGACAAGTTTACAGGGTATTTTAATTACTCAAACTTGAAGAGAGTGGAACATGAGCCAGAGTTATAGAAATAGGAATGAAGAAGTCCTCCTTAAAAGAAAGAAAGAATAATGAGCTTATGAATAATTGAAGGTTAGACTCTCTCCTATAGGAGAGAGTTTCTCCTATACTTTTTCTTTAAATTTCACTATAAGTTTTTAGTGCCATGTTAGAATGTAAGCTCCATGAGGATAAAACTATGTTATACTTTTGTACAAGTTTATCCTGATTACTCAGAATACATTTTCTGCAAAGGGCAAGATAATATTTTAGGTTTTGCAGGCCATAATGTTGCAACCACTCAACTCTACATTGTAGCACAAAGACAGTTATGGACAATACATAAATTAGCATGATGTGCTCTAATACATCTTAACTTATTAAACAAAGAATTGGCCAGATTTGCTTATCTCTGGCCTGGTCAGTGGTTCTCAAAGTAAGGTTCCCAGAGGAGAAGCACTGACAACGGCATCACCTGGAATTTGTTTAAAAGTTGAATGGGGCCCAGTGATCTGTGTTTTAATAGGCCTTCCACAGGAATCCGATGAATGCTGGTTTGAGAAACATTTGTGTACTTAACATCATTTGAGAGATGAATGAATGAATGAATTCTATCTCCATCAGTGCTAACCTTTACCTCTATTGCAATCATGTATAAGATAGTATACAGGATGTCACAAAATTATATTTTTGGTTATATTAAGTTTAGCTTTGGGTATGAATATTTCATGGCATCCTGCAAAGCATTCCATGGCTTGCAGGCACTCTACTACCTACAGGACTCTGAAAACCTCTAATCTACAGCTACCTTTTTTTAGAAGTGAAAGAACTGGAGGCCTCCTATGGTTAATTAACTTGGCCGAAGCAACATGCAAACACTGACAGAGTTAAGAAAAAACACTCATCTTTTTGTAAATAAATATGCCTCACATACACTCTTAGGTGTTTGGGCTTCCCAGAGGAGCCACACATTTAAGGGAAAAAAAAAAATAAAGAGTGACAACATGACCTCATAGGAAAGAAAACAGTGATGGTATCTTATTTTTAACAACTGGGTCGGAATTGTATTTATTCAGTTTTCCCCAGTTATTGACGGCTGGGTGGACCGGAAGTTCTCAGATTCTGCTCGGCTTCACAGCATGAGCAGCTGGAGGAATGGAAATCTCCATCAAGCCCTGTCCTCTCGAATGGTTACATAAACCGAGCCACAGGAGGAATGAGTCAGCAGGTAGCAAACAGCAAGATACTCCTACATTCCTAATAGGCTACAAGACAACACCTCTTGGCGTGAAGCTCAGAGAGATAAGAGAAAACTTCTGGGCTCTATTTCACAGAGAAACCAACGGGTTTCACGCATGAGGTTTGTTGATCCAAAAAGCCAGAGATCCTCACTAAACATTTCTGAAAAATATGGGTTTGAATCAAAGAGAAAAGAGGTTTCCAGCTGATATAGTCAATGGCCTGTGGGTGGGTAAAACTGCGGGAAATGACAGGTATCAAATAGGAAATGCGGTGTCTATTGCATAAGCAGTGAATCGTAGTCCTATTATTATTGTCATCATGATTTGAGGCCCTGTATTTCCTCACCATCGACAGGAGCCAAGTGGGTCCTGCCACCTCTCCTCTGCCCTCATCCCCTTACCTCTGCCCTTCCAGGGCTCTGGGGAAAGTGGAAGTATGAGGCCCAGAAATATAACTGTATCTGGGACCCCTGTTCTTCAACTTTCCTGGAAGCTTTGCTCACTGGGAGTCAGGAACACAGTTATTCCTCTCATTACCCAACCTAAATTTCCAATTTCCCCTCTCAACCTGGCATAGGCTGAAGCAGGACTTCAGAGCTATTGTGGGGCAAAAATACTGGCCTGTGTGCTCAGTCTATGCAGTGACAATGTGGGGATGCTTGGGGAAGACAGGTAAGCTGACTCCCGAGAGGCCTAGCAGGTAAGGTTCAGCATCCCCCTGGTGAATTTACCCTTGAAATCTGATTTTCCAATTGGCCTGGGAGAAGTCTCAATCCATCCATCAGTAGACATTCATTGAGTGCTTACTACATGCCAGGCACTGACATTACCTAAGTTCAGGAGGCCAATGTGTTCAATCAGCATGGCAGCTTGCTTAATTTATAATGAGCAAGAGCTGTCACAGGAAATGGAATAATCAAAGTCCACCTGAATAGCATATTCACTCCATGTGGCCAAGCTACACAGGAAACCAAATTATAATTAGAGTGCCTCTATGTTAACACGTCATGAGAACTAGCTAAGAACTGAAGCTGGGTACTTGAAGTCTATATGATCAGAATATTCTCTCCAGGTGGGCAGGTTTATAGAAGTTAAATCATGATTAGAAGGTGTTTGATGAGAACTGATTCCAAAACACAGCAGTTGGATTCACCACACGTTCAATAATAAAGGATGAAGCAGCCAGAGACCATCTTTTAACTTAGCCAGTGGAACGAAAGAACTCCAAACACTGAGGTCCCCTCTAGGCTGGGCAACAAGCACACAGTCTTGGTGCCTCATATCTGCTTTATGACTCTCCTGTCTCCAGGATTGCATGGCTCAGTAGCAGGCGTCATGCACCATGCTAGGCACATTTTGTGCGTTATCTCACTTGATCCCTGTGTAGGTCCCTGCTCATAGAGGCCTTGCCTGCATTCTCATAATCCTCAACACCTTAGACATATCTCATACCTGGCACTATCAAAATGGAACTATCTCATTTCTTTCTCACTTTTATCATAGCAAATCATACTGACACAGTAAATTCTGTTCCTAAATCAAATTCTTAAGAATCATCCTTGATGTCTTCCTTCCTTTCCCACCCCCAACAACCCTAAATTAACCTGTAAAAGCTGTGTATGCCATCTACAAAAGTAGATCTCAAGCGTGCCTGCTATGTATCACACCCATTGTCAATATCCTAGTGCACCACACATCTTCCCTCTCCTGTGCTACTACTGCTCTTGCCTCCTTATGGGCTGCCCTGGTTCTATCATTTCTCCCTACCCCAAAAATCATTCCCCATGCTGCAGACCCAGAGATTTTTTTTAAAAAATGTAAGTCTGGTCATGCACACCTCTGCTCAAAACCATTTGATGGTGTTTGTTACACTCAGAGCTAGAGGCCTTCCTGACTGTGGTTTGCAGGCTGAGCTCCAGCTATGCCTATAGCCTGGCCATGGAGGGGCTGCTACTGGCAGGAAGGGAAAGTGGAGGTGCTGTGCCTTTGGTTGGGAAAGAACTGATTATCACAGAAGCCAACATCTTCTGCAGGCTTCTCAGATAACCTTTGATGTTAACACTGTGACTCTCACAGGGCTTTCTCCAGCAACTTTTCATCATAGTTACCAACCACTACAAAGGTCCCCTTTTGGAGAAAGTGCCCAGAGGAGGCAATGTGTCCCCTGATCCCAGCCATACTTCTACCCGAGATCCTAGGAATCTGCTTCCTTCCTGCCTGCCCTGTGTTTTTCCAGATCACTCCTTCTCCCTGGTGTCCACTCACCTAATAATGCCACCTATCACTTAGTCTTTGAATGTCCAGGGCTATCCAACCTTAGGGACATGTTACTAGATGTTTTCTCTCCTTGGAATGCTTTCCTCTGATTTTTCACAGGGCCAACTCCTCCTGCTTTAGGTTATACTTTAAATACCACCTTATTCTAGACATCTTTGCTGATTACCTTTCTGAAATGAATTTCTTCAGTTATTCTCTATCAAAATGCTATCTTTCTTCTCCCTACAAATCTCATTGAAATCTGTTCTTTGTGATTTTGTTCACGTTTATTGTGTGACTCCATGCTCTTAAGGCTAAGGTCCAAGAAGCAGGTCCCAATCTGTCTGGTTGAACAATGCCCCTCTAGTATCTAGCACAATGACAAATGTTAAAGACACAATAAATACTCACTATCCATAGTAACGCATCATGTGATAAATGTCAGTGGCATTATGTGTTTAGTAAAAGCATTATTAACCGTTGTTAGGATTTATCATTACCTTTTTCATACTTTAGTGACCATTAATCAATTAATGATCATAAATGCTTTTTTAATGAATCCCTTTCCCTTTCCTCTTCACATTCACACAGCATAGGACTCATTGAGAAAAAGAACACAATTTACATGAGCAGATGTGCATCAAATTCACTTTCATAAAATTTGTGCATATTTTGTGCATCAAAAAAAGCATAGAAGACATTTTCATTTTCTTCCATTTATCAGGCTATTTTTTTTTTCACCTTACTTATAGTTGGAGGAATATAAGATCACAAAACCATGGTATTCAAGATTCTTTACATATTCAAGCCAATATAGCAGCCCTGGGAACCTGCACTCTTGACATTCCAGATTCTTCATTTTTTCCTGAATATCCCAAAGCCCGTTCACCTATCCATGATTTTGCTCACGTGCTCCCAACCAGATATACCTGCCTGTCAATATCAAATTTGCTACTGTAAGGCCGATTAAAACATCAATGCTTCTATGAAGCCTTCTGTCCTACTTTTTGTAGTTTTTAAATATTCCTTGGACCTCTTATGGCACCTAGCTATTCACAGTGCCATGCATGAAGGAAATATTTTACTGTTAACCTAAATGATTTTCTTTCCCAATAATTCATTTTTTGCTTATTACGACTAAAGTCATGGCAGAGACTATGGCCTCAGGGAATGGGTATGGTAATTATAGTAGAACCGAAAGCATATAGTAGGAAATTCTTACTTAAATTCCTAAATTGACTTTTGAAATGACACAGAGATGGCTGGTTGAGAGCAATGAGTTTTGAGTTTCAAAAACCTAAGTGGATAAATAACAGATGACCAACCAGCTTCCTCAAACTTCACAGAACAATGGAGGAGAGCTGGGAGGAGAGCTGAGGGGTCTAGTGTAGTTTTTGCCACTTTATTCCCTCCACCTCCACCCCAGAAAATGTTGTGTTGTGGGAACATTAGAACTCCCAGTGAGCTCAAGGTAACTGGAGAGGAATAGAAACATATGCCCCAAAATTTGAAAACCAGGGCATGTCAGAAACAGAAAGCCTAAGTCAGCCTTCCCCCAACTCCAAGGCTCCTGTGGTCCCAAGGAACATCAGCTGATCTGAGAGGCGTCACCTCTTCTGTTTGAGGAAGATCCAGAGTGTTGCACCACAGAAACCTCAGCAGATGCAAATGGGAGAACATAACAATGACCAAAGGCCAATGAATGTCAGCAGGGAAAGTCAATGACCAGCTTTCAATGCTCTAATGCAGTGTGCATGCTTCTTCCATTTTGCACCCTGCAATGATGATGATGTTCCTTTGGTGACAACAGGAGGAGGAAGAGCAGCAGCACCTAACATTTATCATGTGCCTACTATACTCCCGGCACTGTGTGCTTTACATACATACTGCATCATATTTAATTCTCTCAGCAATCTTCTAAGGAAGACATAATTATTAAACCTACTTCACAGATGAGATATGGAGGCACAAATGCATTGAACAAGTTACTCATGACACACAATTATTAAGTAGTAGAACTGCTCTATGGGGTGGAGTTCCAGAGTAAAGACTAAGAGGAAAAATTTTGAAGAGACTGCATTTAAATTCAAGGTGACTAAGAAAATTATGGGATTGATTAGATTTTGTTTATTTTGCCAGCACAGAATGGGGGCCTGAAATAGAAACTAGCTTCAGAAATAGAAAAATAAAGAAAGTTCCATTTTTTATGCACCAGTTCAAAACTTTCGGCAATCCTCTTCACTGTGCCTGTTTTCCCTGCTCAGTTTGAGTTTAAGGATGGAAGAAGCCATGTCTTACCCATCATCCTATTCTCAGTGCCTAGCACAGAACCTACAATAGAATATAGACTTGGTAAATGTGTTAAATTGAATTGAATTATGACAACATCCAGAATATTCACATATCAAAACTTTTAAAAGATCAAATAAAAACACAGACTACATTTGAGTATTACCCTAGGGACACAAAGAGGTGGCACACACATGGTGCCGCACATACCATCTTTTCTCCATGTTAGCTGTCCTAGAATCCATCTTGAAACTGGGGGTGGGAGGTTCAAGAGACTTGTATATTCTATATTTTCAGGGTAAAACATTATCCTTACTTACATGTGGGCCCCATCAGCCAATTATAAACAACAAATTATAAGCATTTTAACTGACTAATGATTGTAGCTTTTGGTTGAAATCCCCTTGCTACTACCTATTCTATTTTCGGCTGATCCATCTTTGGTTTTATATACAGTGGTCACTGTATAGGTAGATATATTAAGCCTATTTAAATGAACTTTTCTTGTTGTAATAATGTCACTTTACTGGCCACCCCTCTCCCCAAGTGCACATTGTTCTCTAAAGTGGTTCTCAACCCCTTATACAACTGAAAAAATTGTTTTGTGTTAAAGCATGATAAATGTATTTGAACTTTGAAGCCCTTGAGTTCCTTCTTTTATGGGTATCTAACAAATTACCACTAGAAAACATATTGGATTCAACCTATTTTTCTGTTTCTGTTCAAATATTGACTATGTCCCAATCCCCAATTCACTAAAAAGATTTATGGCTTATTGCACATTTAGAAGAAAATGACATCATAGATAAAGTTTAATCCCGTAAGTCTTCTCATTGTCTTTGGGTCAACCCATCATTTCTACCTCTATGATATTTCTCATGTAAATCATTTCCTGTTCATTTCTTCCTTCTTTACTTCCTTCATTCATCAATACACAGATGTTTAGTGATAACTAACAAGTGCGGGGCAATGTGCAAAGAGTAATGGATAAGGTGGTAATACACATACTCTGCCATGGAGGATTCCACAGTCTACAGGAGGTAATCAAGATCTAAATGGTAACTTCGACATTCAGTAGCAAGTGCATTGATACCGGCAGTACATGCAGATTTCTTAGCACCTCCAAAAAAGAGCAACAAACTCAAATTGTCAGAGGGCTGGAATGGATCACAGGAACTTTTCTGAAAAAAGCCCGAGCTTGACTGAAAACAGTGATGGTAATGTCATTACTCAGGCAGCAACGGAAGGGAAAGAGAGTTCCAAGTGAAAGCCGGGAGGTTAGTAGGTCATGGTTCATTAACAAAAGTAAAAAAATCAGTACAGCTGCAGAAGAGAGTGAGTGTGGCATGGCAAGACGTAGATCTTTCCCTTTGCCTAGATTAAGTGAGGACTTCTCTATGAAGCCCTCTCCATCTCAACTCTCAATGACCTCTCAATTCTCTGAACCTTCTTAAGGCTTTATGCACTTTTCTAATAAAGTTTCCTTCAGACATCTGTTTTCCTCTTCATCTAACAGAGAAGGTTACAGCCATCTCTTTATGTTCTTTGGAAGCTCTCATGGCATATAAATAAAAGAAATAAAAAGCACTACTGTTCCTCCCCACCTCATCCTCTCCTTTAAATGCCAGAAAATCCAAATGTTTATGGTGTAGACTTAGAATCCCTTAATTTCCATGATGCAAGGTGACTACTAATCACATGGAATCCATTTCAAATATGGGTATTTCGCTGTATGCAGAACATTTACAATAGATGTATAGTTTGATATGAGAAGTCACATATCACAGAGACTCTATTAATGACTCTTATACTACCAGTAAGAGTAATAACAATATTACACATAATAATTTATTATTTTAAATAAGCTGCTTTTCTTGAGGGAATTGCATAAACTTGAGTTCATGCTATTAAAGATTTCATATAGCTTATGAATTAGTGTCCCAGAGGATGTGAATGATTTCCTCTCTTTTCACCAAAAATGGATAATTTTCATCCTTTTGCACCAAAATAATAAGCTATGTATGGCCCAATTTTTATACATAGACATGCGTGTTCAATTTTTCTTCCTCAGCCAAGATATTTTAAAAAAGCCAAATCTTAATTTTAAAAATAATTATACTTATTTTCAAGAGCAGACTGCCATTTCCTGGTAGTGCATATTTTTTCCACTCACAATGTGGAAAAGAAAATTTACAATCCATGGATTCTAACCCAGCTCACAGAGGAACTTCCTATCAACAATTCTTCATGTTGAGAAATCCTTAAATAAAATGTTAAACCTTATGAGTTGGTCTTTTACTAACCCAAATATGGATCAAAACTCAGAATGAATGGCTATTTTAAATGAACTTAAACACTGATTTATGAGGAGATAGTACTTATAAGTAAAAAGTTTTCACAAATGATTGTTGTAGCCATCCTAACATGTTCACTGAAAGTTGAAGGTGCTATTTTCTTCTGATTAGAAGATATCTCCCCGGGCATCTGAAAGGGCCTCTATCTGATTTAGCCTAAGTCTTGCTGATCCATTGACCATCATTGGGTCTAAGCTTTTCTCTTGACCCAGTTGATCCCTGACATTCAAACTCCTTTACAGAACGAGAAATAGTGGACTACAGTGAGGATGAGAGACAGGTCTCTTGTAAAGGAAGAAATCCTAAGTCGAGCTGGGATGAACCATCATTTCCTGGAGCTTAGAGTAAGAGGTCATTAGAATATTATAGGAAGAAATGGGATAGATGGAAATAATAATGAGGAAAAGGATCTAAACAGGAAGGGGTAGTTTAAAATCAAATTTACCTAGAGGTCATGAAATTAATATTTTCATTTTAATGATTAAAATAATGATAATGACAAGCCAATGGAAGGTAAATGACTTGCTCAGGGTCACTCAGATGGGTGGCAATGCTGTGACAGGAATCATTTGGTTACCAATACAGGGTTCTTTTAATTTCTTTTAATCTTCCAGTAACTTTTTGCTGCTTTGAAAATACTTCCTGTTTTCCAATGAGTTATAAAGAAAGATATGAAATGGGAATTACCACCTTGGTTATTTCTGAAATAATTTCCAGCAGGTTATCAAAAAAGAGATTGTACAATTCATCCTTGCAATGCTTTGTGGAGGAAAGGAGCTTAAATTCTGTATTTTAATACAAAAGATTGCCCAAAGAGGCGTTGCATTATACAATAATGCCAGGAGAAGATTAACTACCACGCAGACTGCACCTCTGCCAGAGAAACTGAATGATTTCTATATAAAGCTCATAAATGAAAGTGTTCATTTATTCATAATATTCTAACATATTCTGTACTGTTTTTCTAAGACAAGCAATGCATGGCCTTTTAGTTTTATGCCATTACTTAAAATATTTGAAGAAAATTGTTCATCAATCTCTAATTTTATTATCACACTCAACAGTAGGTTAATTACTATCTCCTGGGTTCATTTTTAGCAGGAAATATTTAATAAATTGCTACCAGGGTATGATATCCTGACAGGGAAGACATGACTTACAGTTCCTAAAAGATGACTAATGTGAATTATTTCTAGAACACAAGATGACACCCCCCCCAAAAAAGAAAAGCTCACCAAGTTAAACTCATTTTTACTGACAAGGTTTTTATCTTCAGAGAATAATTTATCTATTTTGAAGTCCATCATAATACAAGAAACAGAAAGTCATTAACCATAGATGCTTTAACATAAACAGAAGAGTCAGAGCAGAGGGTCATGTTTTTGACAGTCAAATATGATGAGTGAAATTGTAGATTTGCTGTTTGATAAAACTCTACGTGTACGGCCAACTGAGCCTCACGTGGAATGAAAAGCTCTCTCACTGGTTTCAAATACTAAACAACAAGAGGAACTTTAGCCAGTTCACAAGTTTCCTCTTGAAAAAAATGAAGAAAAATCTTTGCAGTTTGACAATGGCTATAATTCTTGTACCACCTCACTAATCCTTACTATACTATTGAGTAATGCCTTGTATCAAATCTAATTATTCTCACAACCTCTGTGGAGTTTCTATAGATCTATTCTGACCAATTAGTATTTCCCCACGTGCTGCCCCAGTTCCACAAAACCAAACTGAGCATTACAACTGTAGTGTGATTTTTATGTTATCTTACTGCTTTGTTCAACTAAAGTCTAAAAATCTTTCCTCGTAAATCTTCAAATACAAGAAGAAATGGTGGAAATGTGGGTTACTACTTTTGTACTTCTCTTTATTGTGCCTACAAACTTAGCTTTTTCTTTGCCCCTGGACCACCTGCAATGCCCTGATGTGGACAACTCATGCTATCATTCGAAAATTCCTCAAAGACCCTGTGAGTGGCTGTTGTTTATAAAATACATGTTCTCACAGGATTGACAGGACATGTGCTATCATTAAAAACATAATTCTGCAAATACTATGAGCCAAAAATTACTAAGAGTTTTAGAAAGGCTATTCAGAAGGATGGTCACCGTGATCACTTTGTGAATCATGAAAATGGTTAAGCAAACGGCCAAAGACTAGGTACAAAGTAATGTTTAAATTTTGTAATCCCCAAAGCCACTCTACCATCTCTAGTAATAGAAAAGAAACATGTTGGCAATTGAACAGGAGTCCTTGTAACTCCATTTTTATTCCATTACACACCTCATGTAACATTCAAATTTCCTTAGAAGTCTTCACGATGAAACTCTGATTATTTTAAATGAGAACAAAAACTATAATTGAATAGCCATAAGAAAGGCAATGTCCTTATCATCATCATAATGTAATATTAGCAATCTACTAGCCATCCTATCTCCCTGGATATTCACCTGCTATTGTAAGGGATGTCTACGTCTGATAGGAAAATGAGCACTGGTTCATACACTGATAGCTCCAAACACATGAGAATGTACCTAATACAGATAATGCAAATGATCTAAAATGGATTGAAAATATACATCTTCTCCTTCATTCTCAGTTTATTTGGTTTTTGTGGAAGAGCTACAAAATCAGGCCTAAAATTTCTGGGGTAAGCTGTTAAAAGTTCAGCAGAATTGGGGGTGTTATTTTCTAGATAGACTATCTCTTCACCTGCCACTAGGCAATCTCGCTTTTGGACAGCACTTTATACTTTTAACAATCACTTCTGCAAGTTTCTGAGTATTAAAACAATGCCATAGGTAGGTAATAAGACAGAGAAAATCATCTACACATTGCACATCAAGAAGACATGGCTGGAAGACTTTAAATGATGCATCTTGAAGGTAAGCTTTAATCCTAGAATATGAGCCTCAAGTGCTGTACTTGACTGTACCTTGACAAGCAGACTATAATAGATGTGATTTTGCTTTTTTCCCCAAACAGGAGGATTTTGAAACATTGAAACTGTACTTAATTGAGACATTGGCCTGAGTTTGTGACTTTTCTTCTGAAACATGGATAGCAGAATATATGCGCCTGCGCGGTACCCTGGGGAGCATCTTGTGATGAGCTTTACTCAAATGAAAATTTTATCAAAGGTTGAAAGTTTTCTCCCAAGTTGTTTTCTTTTTTTTTTTTTTTTTTTGAGACAGAGTCTCACTTTACTGCCCAGGCTAGAGTGAGTGCCGTGGCATCAGCCTAGCTCACAGCAACCTCAAACTCCTGGGCTCAAGCAATCCTGCTGCCTCAGCCTCCCAAGTAGCTGGGACTACAGGCATGTGCCACCATGCCCGGCTAATTTTTTCTATATATTAGTTGGCCAATTAATTTCTTTCTATTTATAGTAGAGATGGGGTCTCGCTCTTGCTCAGGCTGGTCTCGAACTCCTGAGCTCAAATAATCCGCCCACCTCGGCCTCCCAGAGAGCTAGGATTACAGGCTTGAGCCACTGTGCCCGGCCCCAAGTTGTTTTCTTATCTTTGATAAAACTAACATCTCTGCCTCATTTTCAGCCTTTTTACTGCTCGAAAATCATCATCATGTTCTGTTCTTATGATGTCATCAACCACCTTAAATTGCTAGTCATTTTAATCCCATCATCTCATGAGCAAATATCAACATTGTGCTGGCATTAAGAGAACCTCTGATGAAATCATTAAAATCAGATACTCTTTTTAGAACTAGAGGTGTACAGCAGGGCTTCATACCTCTGGAGACTCACTCATGTCTGGATTCACTATGGCTAACTCCAGGGTCTCAGCTTATAGGTGATGGCTAACCAATGCTACACAACAGTTTAATTCAGCATTTAGACAATGGGTGACTTTATTTTTTTCTCTCAATTTTATGCTTTCACAATATTTCATCAAGTCATGATATAGGTGAAGTATTCTGTCAGGAAGGTCAGTCCCTTTCTTTATTTCTTCTTTATAATTTCTTAGTTAATGAAAGGAGAAAGAAGCATGAGTACAATGCCCACCGAACTGTCAATACAGTAAGAATTATACTCCTCAAAAGCAGCTTGGGCTTACAGATTTGAGATTTGTTCTATTCTTGGTTCTTGAACAATGATGGTAGAGATCTCTTCTCTACCTCATTTTTCCTTTTGATCGATTTAAAACACTGTCACCACAAAAGGAGATGGTGATACCCTAATGGTAAAGCCATCAACAACGATTTTCTCATACACTTTCTAAATCAGACCAAGAGAAAGGAACAGGGGGCAGTGAATGAGGCGCCAAGTTAGTTGGAAGGCATGGCCTAGTCTGTCCCCATGGGTTTCCATGGTACATCTGTGACTTGAGGGGCAGGGCTTCTCTTCTCATCTTGATGATAAAACATCACGAGTAAAAATAAGATTCTTGCATTGGTAGAAAATAAATGGTTTTAGTTGTCAACTGCGGCTTAATAAATTGCCCCAAAACTTAGTGGCTTAAAACAACATTTTCTCACAATTTTCTCATACTCAAGGTGAGCTCCGCACTTGCAGGTGTGGTGCCTCCAACAGGATGGCTCTTGAAGGGACATACATCTGGAGCCCCTGCTGTCCTCCATGGGCTGGGCTCTTCAGTCCTCCTTCATGTGGTGTCAGGGCCTCTACACCTTCACATGCCCCTTGCACACGGTCTTTCCATGTGGTCTGTTCGAGCAGGGTAGCTAGGCTCCTCACAGGGCAACTCAAGGCTCTGAGGGTGCTACATCAGAAGATTCCAGGCATTCTTATGGCTGAGCTCCAGAACCTACAGAGTGTCTCTGCTGCCACATTCTACTGGTTTAAGCAAGTCACAAGCCCAACCTAAGGGGAAGAAACTGCACAAGGCATGAACCCTGGGAGGTACAGTTCATGAGAGACCCCCGAAGTAACTGGCTGTCACCGTAGGGTGCAAAGAGCTTGGGAGTCCTTGAGTGTCATTTGTCTGTCAGGCCCCTCTGAGCAATTCACTCTTTCTCTGACCACCCTTGCTCTTCTTCCCACGGCCACATCTGTGCCCCCCACTCAGTGGTGTGTGGGAGCCGACCCTGTGCATCTCTTTTCAACTTGACATTCAGTGACCTCACGTGGCCACAGTGGGAGTATTCCCACTACAGAAAACTGGAAAACATTCCAAACCAGAGCTTGTTTGGGGGTAGTGGTTGTTTGCCTTATAGATTCTTTTGGATTACCAGTTTCTCAGCACCACTGTGCCCACCTCACACCCATCTTGCCCTATGTTCCTTTCTAGAACTCAATTAGGTGCATAAAGAATGTCTGATCATAAGAAAGGCTGTTTCCCCACCATGGGGATGATCATTATATAGTGAACTTGGCACTGGCTTTCGTTAACACACAAATTTGGTTTTAAAACCTAACCCTACTATTTACTACTTGTGTGTTCTGAGGCTAGTTACCTCACTACTCTCACATAAAATATAGACCAGTAATACAGCTATTGAGTAAAAAGAAACTTGAAAATATATTTTGCAATGGTAAAACAAAAATCTCTAAGGCATAAAATCATTAGTTCTGATCCTCTGCCCAAGGATTTTTTATTTGCCTGTTGTGATGATGAGGTTTAAAGCACCATGAAAGACAAGGGGACAGAGGTTTGGGCTGGGGTCATGATCAGCCACATTATGTCCAGTGTTCTCTTCTCTACCGACAGCTATTCCTCATAGTAGCAGCAGTAGCCAAAGGCTCTGATTGGAGAGAGCAGGCACAGGTCCCAGGCTCCGCTGCAGGGCAGGTTGGACCTGCCTTCATAGGGAGGCAGTGTAAGTGATGGTAGCACGTGCTGAAGCTAATAGGCTACTCCCCTGATATGACCCCCCACCCCATGCCTGAGGTTCCACCATTAATGATTCATTTCTGTTAGTCAGATAATCTCACTGGGGTTGCCCTCTAAATTTCCTGGTTGCTTTCATCTCAGAACAGTAGGAATAAGAGCCCACAGGTTTTGCTTATGTAGGATAGAAATCAAACATTTACAAAGGGATTACTACAATAGTCCAAAAAGAAAAATTATTCTCCAAAGAAAACCATTAACCTTTAATAGCTATGTACTCACATATTACATTAAAAATGCATTTAAAACTCATTTTATCTGTAAATATGGCCAATAATTATCTTTTCAAACTAGTAATTTTAAGCCTGAAGCACCAGGATGGTACAAATGCTCCAAAGTCACCAGTGTGTATTTTATATTATGCCAATAGTTAATGGTCATTCAAAAGTTGGACTCATATTGCACCCACATCAAGGAGATAAATGCAGTACATTTCATTTATTTTTTTCACTATTTTGTTGTTTTTGTTACCAAACCAACGACTTTTTTTTTTTTAATATTAGAGCTTGCCATTCAGTAGAATAGCAGATAGAAAGATCTAATCATGATGAATAAGTAAGCTCTGCACCATCTCAAATTATAAACTTGTGGCTCTGAGACAGAGGCCGTAAAATGCTGAACGTGAGCCAAAAGTGTCAGCCGAAATGACTTGTTTTAGAGGAAGCTGCTCACATTTAACAAGATACATGGAACACTCAGTCAGCCGGTACAGTGCAAAAAGTTAAAATACAATAAAATAAGCTGAAATACGCAGCTTCAACTGCTGCACAAATGTAAAAGAGTTGTGATTTTGATTATTTTGACTAGAGGTAGGATGGGGAGGGAAGATATGTTGAGTATCTAAATTAAATTTTAGTCCCACGGGCATTTGCAAAATATATGACCAATCTGCAAATGGATTTGGTTTTGGTTATACTCTTTAACAAAGCAGAAAAGAAAAAAAAAATATATCTCTGAATTTTAGCTCATGATATTCATCTAACTTGCTAGAAACACATCATATTTATAGTCAATATTTGCACGGGCATTGCCTGTCTAAACTGATTTTTAAGTGGAATGTTCCAAAGCATGACTCAAATCACTCTAAATCACTGTTAAAACTAAAGCCAGGGACATTAGTTAGAAGGTCATGGTGTCATATTTTTATAGATTTGATGGAGGTGCATAAGATGTAGATTCCCTTAATAAGGAAGAGTAAAAAATGATGCAATCAGGTAGGATGAGCTTAAAGTGAAGGGAACTAGAACCTTGAATTTTTCACATGATTCTATACCCACAAGCTCAAGAATGAGCACAGGAAATAAAATGAAAAGCAGCAAATTGCTTCCTTAATGTGTAACATATGTAGATTACTGCTAGTTGATAGACAATAAAGAGACAGACACATGAGTACTTTGTTAACCTAATTAAAGCTTCGTGGATACACACGTTGCTGAGGACTCAAGTTTCAAGCCTCCACTGTGATAATGAACACAAAGCGTTCACTGAAAATGTCATTGCTGCCACCAGAGGTTACACTTGTCCTCAGCGAGTTCTTGTAGGTTATGTAACAAAGATAACTCCTGTTCCAATGATCATCAACACACTTTTTAAAAAATGGGCCTTCTGGGGTTGGTGCTGATTGATCTACCACAATTTTCAAACCTTAAGTGAACCTTAATCTTCTTTGTTTTTAATGAAGTGCTTTACTTACATACTGCATCAGGAAGCAAAAGCATGAATCACTGTAAATTACACATTTTCTTATTAGCTGATACAGTAATTCCTCCAACATTCACATTTTTTCAACTTACCTTTAAAAGAGTTGCCAATGCTAAACTGTGAAAGATAAAGCTTAGAAAAATCCACCGTAAGTAAATGCACTGAATGACTCTGAAAATTCAATGTAGCCAGCTTTCTAGTGTCAAAGATAAAAGTAGATTAATAGTTTAATTAAACATGTTAGAGACTCTGGGTATTGTAGCTATTACACCTTTGACCTCACAGGAGGCTGTCAGCAATGTAGGGAGGGTGAGTACTGAGGTTACTTATTTATGATGCGCAGCTGACTCGAAAAGCGTACCCAGCTAGACAGAACTTGTAATTAACCAAAAGATCTGGTAAATTATGAGATCAATAAAATTTCCTGGGTGCCACAGTTTTCAGAACTAGTTAGTGCATTCCTAATTTATTGGCAAAAACTTCATGGACCTGCAAGGAAGATAAATAAAAATGTCTGGATATAAAAATAAATATGTATGCTTGACAAATCTGAAATACACTGTTTACAGCTAATGAAGTGGATGTGCATTTTGCTGCATGTTTTATATCTAGAGCAGGGCAGAACATTAAAACCAATATAACTGATAACCTTGGTGCAAACAGCAAAAGCCTGCATTTCCCATTATTCCCTAGAGATGGAATTAATTAGTACTTGTCAAAACCACAGCAATCCCCTGCTATAAAACTAAAAGTAATGAAGAGGCTACGAACGGCTTGGCTCCCCTCCAAAAATATTTCTCATCTATTTAGGATAAAAATACTGCATACATCTATCTATGCAGTATATATACTACTTTTATTCCAGATACCTCATAAACACACACACTCATGCACGAATGCACTATCTTTTTGGCTACAGTTCAACAAATATCAATGAGACGCCTACCACATAGAGATCCAGAGAATAAAAATACATTAAGAGTTCAGTGGGCAGCAGAGACTGATAGAAGGGACATTTCAACTCAAAGTTTTAATAATTTTGATGGGGAAACAAGCCATGAGGTATGGGGACTCAGAAAGGGGCACCTATCTGAACTTGGCAGGGAGGCCAAGGGGAGGAATTGGGTAAGTGCTGGGCTACTAAAGGTAATGCTACTCCTATTATTGGTGACTGGCCTATTTCACAAGCTCTTTCACAGGAGTGGTTTAGGGGGCCTTCACACCCACTGCTGCTCCTTCTCAGATCGCCTTCTGCACCCCTGGATCCTAACTGGGTCATCTTCATCCTGCAGATGACTGCTCCAGGGCGCCCCCACGTGAGACCTTTCAGGACTTCCTTCCAATTTAAATTTAGTTCCACACCCTTCCCCTTCCATTCTCTTATAGCATCTTGTTCTCCTTAACAGTCTTACCATATTTTGTAATTACAACTTTTTTCCTTTGATAATTAGCTCTTCTACTCATCACCTGCGTATGCATTGACTGTGAGCTTGTCAGAACTGCAGGGCTTCCACCCGCACACCCGATCCCACTGAATTGGGTCTATAGTTTTGTAAGATCTACAAGTGATGCATACACACTTTACGGCTTAAGAAGAAATGACCTAGATCTATAATCCTTCACATTTTAATGCAGTAACTATAAGTCATATATGGCTACTCGAATTAAAATTAATTACAGTTAAAAAAGTCAATTTTTTGCTAGCCATACTTCATATGCTCAACAGCTGCATATGGCTAGCGGTTAATGTGTTGGACAGTACAAATATGGAACATTTCCATAAGGGCAGAAAGTTCTATTGGATGCTCTACTATAAGCATCTTGAGAGCAGGGCCATGTTTTGCTCACTGCTGAGAACTAATCTTGAGTTCCTAGAATACTGAGAACAGGCATGCAAAGGTTTTTCTTAAATATACTGCATGAAAACATACTAAAGTATTAATAGTATACTTTGAAAGGTATCCGGCTCACAGAAGGTAAAAAGTAAGTGCTACTACCCATCTTCATTACAAGTAATATTCAAAATCTCCGTGACACTGACCATAAATAGCTGCTAAGCAGGGTGTATGATAAACTAGCAAGATTTTTACATTTTTCTTATTCTTTTTTAAAGAGAGATTCTTGGGTTTCCACTTCTGGAGACTGAGATTTAATATGACTGAGGGTTCATACTTCTGACATGAATTAGCCACCTATATTTGTATTTGATAGTCTAGATGGTTGAAATTTCATCCTTTCCCCTGGGAGCTGGTTTGATTTCCCTCTCTGATGAGGACCTAATAAAAATAATGGGAAATTGTTTTTAAATGAATTATGAGAATGTCCAGGAATAAGTTCCAGAAAACTCAACTCAAGGCGTCTTAAGAAAATAAAAGATAACATACAGATTCCTATACCTGAAAAGGCCAGGATGAGAGTTATTGAGTTAGATGTCCAAATGATCTGATCTCTTCCCACCTGTCAATACTAATTTCCTATAGATCAGTTTCATTCTGGAGCTCCATGGGGTGGAAAGATGGTAGTCAAGATCTCCAGGCTTTTCTTCTTCCAAGCCATATCTAGCAGGACAGGGCAGATGGCTTCTGTTTCAATAGTCTCAAAGTTCCACTGTACATCATTGGCTTTGACTGGGGAATATGCCATGTCACTGATGAGTCACAATAGCCAAGAGAATACATTGTGTTGATTGGCCAGGCATGAGTCACATATCCACCCATAGAACCCACCTCCATCTTAAGAACATGGAGTAAGCATGAGATAGGATGTGGTTTCTGAAAGACAGTCAAAGTGTTGCTATCAGAAGAAAAATGAATGGATTTTGGGTGACCAAAACAACAGATGCCTATAACCTACCACTTCCTTTAAAATAAAAGAATGAATGGATAAATAAATGTGTGTGTGTGTGTAAAATAGAACAGATTTTTACACTAAGCTGGCATGTTTAAGTGGCATTACTAATCAATATCTAGGGCTATGTAAGAAATGAAGAATTTCTAACCTAGACCCGAAGCCAGTTATAATTGTAAATATTAGTACCCTTTAAACTGTCTATTCCTTCATCTGTGCAGAGACAATTTACAAGCACAGAGCTGATACCTACTCCAGACGCAAAGGAGACTCGGCTTCATGTCGCCAATATAAGCCTTACTATTTCCTCTTGATTTAAGCAGCTTAGTGAGTCCCACATCATTCTCAGCATCCCGTGTGTCTGTTTGCTACAGTGGGTCAGAGACTCAGGTTACTAACAGGTCTTTCCATTCCTGCAAGAATGATTTCTTTACAAAATATTGTTGTGTTCCCTCTCTGGGACAATATTTTCAATTGACAAGTCACCTTGGGACAAAATGAAATAATTCAGTCCAATAATTCAATGTAAAACCACAAGCCAAGACTCCAGCAATGGCTGCGAATTTCAGAATCTAATTTTGAGACAAGCAGTTCACAGGTTTAATCTCACTTGTTATTAGTGTTCAAAAATGGTAGGCCTAGGCACTCCACCAGGAAGCAGGGTACCTGATCCACTGGGCATTTTGTTCAGATGCATGTCCCCTTGATTCTGCCTCATATTGTTGACGGAGACACTCTAGATGCCACATGGTGGGTAATATTGTTCACAGCCACAGGATACTAGAGCTGGAAGAGGCTGCGGACACCAGTTAGTCAGTGTTTTCAAACTTTGCTCCACTATGGGGGTTCTGTGAACACAATGCATGCTAGAGCCCTCCACCTCCATTCAAGTGACAAAGAGCCAAACAGAGAGTAATTTGGTCTCTCACTCTCCCATCAACTACAGCATTTGGTGCTTGACATAGTTTTCTTCTAGAGTTTCATCCAAGACTTTTTTTTTAATAAGGGGTCCAGCAGTTATACTGAAAAGCACAGTCACTTGATAGAATCCATTAAAAATAGTAAGGTAGATCTCCACGTACTAATACTCAATAACCTCCAAAATCCATTGGCAAGTAAAAAAAAAAAAAAAAAAAAAAAAAACAAGGTGTAGTAGGCTTTGAATATATACACTACTTGTATAAAAACAAATGAAAACTACATAGAACATTCTAGAAATGTACGTAAGAAACCGGTAGCACTTGTCTCTGGGCTTGGGTCCTGGGAGACAGGTCAGAGCAAACTGGATATTGATTTGCATTTATATACCTCTATGTAATCTGAATGACTTGTTTATATGTATAAAAATATTTACATTTCTTTTTTAAAAATGTGTTGCCAAAATGTCTTAAAGCCACTGATTTGGCACAGCCATCTCATTTTACAGAGAGTGGCAGTCCTTGCTGAGGTTTGCTCTGGAGCAGGGGTCCTCAAACTACAGCCCGTGGGCCACATGCGGCCCACCGAGGACATTTAGCAGGCCTGCTGGGTGTTTTTGCCACCGCTTCTTGTCCTGCTTAGCAGCCGACTCGTCCCAGGCCCATAGTGCGCATGTGTGGAATGTGCGCCACACTCTCCAATGGTCTGAGGGACAGTGAACTGGCCCCCTGTTTAAAAAGTTTGAGGACTCCTGTATCTGGAGGATGGCAACTGATCATCAGGACTAGGCCGTGGGGCTGGCTGCCTGGCGGGGTTTCTGCCTCACATACATGGTAACACAAGCACAACTAGGGCTTCCTTCTAGCAAAGTGGAGACAGTAGAACCTGGGGGCCTCTTTTTTTTTTTTTTTTTTAAGAGTCTCTTAAAGCTGATGCATCCCTTACCCAGGACATGCTGATCACTACACCTCCACCCTGAGCATGGCAGCGGGAAAAATGGAAGACAGGCTTTGAAAGGCTGTGCTCACTTCTAAATGCCCTTGGGTATAGCTGTTGTCATGTCCATTATGATGTCCGATAACAATTTTGATCAGCACTGTTTAGAGCCAGTGAACTTCCTTTCTGTGGAAGATTGTAATCAATGGCCAGGATGTCCCCATCCCTTGCATTCACATGCCTTGCAATGTGGTGGCAAAGATCTTCGCCTTAGCAGGTGGGATCAATTTCCCCCCCCTTGAATCTGGCCATATCACTTTCCCGGGCCAATGACTCAGTAGCAAATATGATGAAAGCAAAATCTTGGAAAGTGTAGAGCACTAGGGCTTTCCCTCTTCCTGTTTTAGGGACTCAGGCATCATGTGAGTAAGTCTGAGCTAGTCTGCTGGAGATGAGAAGCCAACTGGAGCCAACACTATGAAGCAGAGCTGACACCACCCGAGGTTATCCGGCAGCCAGCAAAGTGACTGGCTCTACCATGCAATGGCAAAGATCAGCTGGGCCAGCCTGGGCCAGATTATGACATAAATAAAACAGTTGCTGTTTTAAGCCTCCAAGTCGTTTTTGTTATACAGCACAAGCTAACTTATATACATTTTCCTTTTCATTGAATGTAGCCCAGATCTTTAGACCCAAAATAAAAGAGAGAAAACAAACAACCAAAGTGATCATGTGACTTCTTCAAAGTTAAGCCATCACAGACTCATGGCTAAAACCTCAGCCTCCAGACTCCCAGTCAAAATCTGTCTATCAGAGTTTAGTCTTGTAGGATAGAACATGATACTCCATACATTGACTAGAAAGGGAACAGAGGATTGAATTTGAAATCCCTGACCTAGAATTTGTATTTCCCAGGGCACATTTTGTGTGTATTTATTTCCAAACTGCAATCTTTAACATTTGTCCGCAGAAGCTTATAGATGTTATAAGAAATGTCTCATTTATTTAGGACAATTATGAAAAATGAATTGGCAAGGATATGTATGCCACAGCAATAGACAATCAGGAAGTTTTTGCATAGAAAAGTGTCCTAGATGTGGAAGAAACAAATATTTAAAAGCAAAAGTGACTCTGAAATAACTAAAGGCTATGCTTTCTGAAGATCCTAAGTCTTTCTGCAGAAATTTGCCTTATATCATCAGGATGGGAACTGAAAGGAACAACAGAACAAATTTGACAACACCAACCTAGTGTTTGTCATACTATTTCTCCACTGGTATCAGGGCTCATAACAGTCTCACATTTCAGTGGACCACATCATGTGAGTCACAACTTTCTTTGCCTTATGGCTGAAAACCCACAGGCATTCTAAAACTCTGAAAGGGATGGATAGCCATTTTACCCTAATTATGTGTTGCCTTTGAATTTCTCTGGTTTAACCTTTTCAGGCCATACAGTTTGTCCCTTCATATTGTGCAAGAAAGTACACACAAACCAGAGATAGGTGCTACATAATGACTAAAAATGCAGGGGTCAGAGGAACCCTAGTGCTTAGTAACTGGGCGGTCACAAGTAATATGCCTCAGTTTCATATCTGTAAAATAGGGATAAATAAAAGCAGTGACTTGTTGGCTGTTGTGAGGATTAAACAATGCACACAAAATACACTGTATTATGCCTGTTACATGGTAAGTTTAAAAAGGAAAACATCAAGCCAGTTGATGGCAGCGCTGTCTGTCTCCAATCTTCACCCAGTCTACCCTCACACCTGCCCTATAAACCCATTTTTTATTTTTTATTTTTATATATTACTGGGGTACAAGTGCAATTTTGCCACATTGATATATTGCACTGCGGTGAAGTCAGAGCCTTCAGTGCATCCATCACTGGAGTAAGGTACACTGTACCCACCAAGCAAGGAGCTCAAGGTGCTCTTCCAGGAGTAAGGGTCATATATTATTCACCTGGATATTTACTCTTCCCTTACTCCACTCCCCACCACTTTGCCTATTCTTTCCTCATTCAACTTATTCCCAGTGTTTCCCATTTCATATCATTCTATATATTTAATATATGTAAATGCAAAACCATTGGGCTTAAATCTAATCATAGGGGGTTTTCAAATTTTCACTTGAATTAATAAACAGCCCCCTGCTGATCTATCAGGGAGGAGTGATGTGGTTGTTATATTTTCAGCTATCAGACTCTGTGACATTACTGACAATTCCAAGACCAGAAAATCCTGGGTACATAAATCAGCTCAGTTTAAACTCAGTGAAAATACTTTAGTGTTAGAAATGAAGCCTCTGGAATCACATAAAGTAGGAAAATATAAAAACTCACACTCTTTGCATGGGTGCAATAATATTTACTGAGGCTGAAATAAGCAACCTCCTGTCATCCTACAAAATTATAATGCAATAAACAATATTGCCAACAAATAAGTGGTAATTATGCATGAGTACTTTGACCTCATTTCTACCCATGTAAAATGTGTTTCCCTTTATTCAAAAATCTTTGTTACATCAAGCTAGTTATGAGATCAAAATAAACAATACAGTTGGACCTCAACTTTTCTCATCTGTTAAAACTTTGGAATATATACAGTTTTAGGCCCCTTCCAGCTCTAAATTGCTATAGTTTCTCTAAATTTCTTTCCTATTCTTAGACTTTTAATGTTCATAGATGGCTAGATATTTGCCATTTCTGAGTCATGCTTCACTAAAATATATCTTCTTTCAATACTCATATTAAAAAATGAAAATTATTTATAGAAGAATGCTACCTAAGGAATGGTAGAATTCTACCATAAGGAATGGTAGAATTAGAGAATGACTATGTCGCTAACCCTACGATAGTGATTCAGAGAAGGCTCATCAATGGATGATATCAAATTTAGGTTTGGGTAAGCAAGCTATATGATGATGCAAAACCCACAGATTATTTACTAATTGCAAAGAGAAAGAAATAATTTTATAAGAGAAAATTCAGTGACAAGCATCAAAACAAGTGATTGACTATCGGATGAAGACAAAATGACTGACTAGAGACATTGGTTGCCAGATTGTCTCAGAAGGAAGAAAAAGTTTTAGATGGGGGGAAAAAAACATATCCCAGGTGTAATTCTGAGGGAAAAATGCCAGGACCTACAGAAAAAGCAGTCCTAAGGGGAAATTTCATAGTCTTACACACTTACATCAAAAAGATAGATGACAAATTAACAACCTGATGTCACATCTTCAAGCAACTAGAAAAAGGAGAACAAACCAAACCCAAAGCTAGTAGAAGAAATAATAAAGCAGAGAAGAACTTACCAAAATAGAATTTAAAAAAAATGGATCAACAAAACAGATGAACAAAATTGATAGACCACTAGCTATATAACTAGAAATACGACAGAATGGACTCAATCAAAAATGAAATCAGCTCAATCAGAAATGAAAAAGGCGATCTTACAACTGATACCACAGAAATACAAAATGTCACCCATGGCTCCTATGAAAAACTCTATGCCCACAAACTAGAAAACCTAGAGGAAATGCATAAATTCTTGGAAACACACAACCTCCCAAGCCTGAATCAGAATAAAGAGAAATCCTGAGCAGACTAATAGCCAGAAGCAAGATTGAAACAAAAAAATCTCCCAACAAAGAAAAAACTCTGGCCCAGAGAGATTCACAGCTGAATTCTACCAGATCTACAAAGACACCCATTCTATTCCCACCCATTCTATTGAAAGTGTTCCCTAACATCAAGGAGGAGGGAATTCTCCCTAACTCATGCTTTGAGGCAGTATGACCTTTATACCAAAGCCAGGAACGGATACAGTCCAAAAGAAAAAAATATAAAGCAACATCCATTATGAACACAGATGCAAAAATCCTCAACAAAATATTGGCATATTGAATTCAAAAAGATAATCCACCATGATCAAATGGGTTTCATCCTAGAGATACAAGGATGTTTCAACATATGCAAATCAATAAATGTGTTTCACCACAAAAACAGAAGCAAAAACAAAGATGACCATATGGTCACCTCAATAGATGCAGAAAAAACATTTGATAAAATCTAGCACCCTTTCATGACTGAAAAAACAAAAACAAAAACCTTCAACCAAGTAGACATAGAAGGACTATACCTCAAAATAATAAAATCTATATATGACAAACCCACAGCCAACATCATAGTGAATGGGGAACAGGTGAAAGCATTCTTCCTAAGAACTAGCACAAGACAAGGGTACCCACTGTCACCACTTCTATTGGACATAATACTGGAAGTCCTAGCTAGAGTAATCATGTAAGAGAAGGAAAGAAATGGCATTCAAATCAAGAAAGACGAAGTCAAACTATGGTATATATATCACAGAGTACCACTCAGCCATAAGAAGGAACGAAATGTCATTCACAGCATAATGGATGGAACTGGAGATCATTATCCTAAGTGAAGTATTTCAGGAATGGAAAAACACACACCACATGTTCTCATTAGTAAGTGGGAGCTAAACGATGGGTGCACATGATTATAATGTGGTATAAAGGACATGGAAAGTAAGAAGGGAGAAGGTTTGGAGGGGATGAGGGATAAAAACTTACCTATCAAGTACAACATACACTGTTCTGGTAGCCCTGACTTCAGCATTATACAATTCATCTATGTAATAGGAACACTTACAGCCCCTAATACTTTGAAATAAAAATTATTAAAAAAAACAGAAAAAAGATAAATTCATCAGTATTATAAAACTTGCAATAGGATAGAGTATTCTCATTAACATTTTTTCTAAAATACTCACTTTTTTCAGCAGTATTGTGAATCCCTTACTTTTTTAAAACTAATTTCATCTAACTTTGTATTCTAAGTCTGTTTGAAATAAAAAAGTCACCCTTTTTAAAAAAAATTCATAAATTTTCAAAAACTTTAAGCATATTTATAACACTTAATATGTAATTTCCACTCATAGGAAATCATCTTAATGAACTAACATTAATCCTAAGTAAAACTTTTCTGGTTACTATGGTCTGAATATACCCCAAAATTCATGCATTGAAACTTAATCGCTTAAACAAGAAAAAAAGCAAAAAATAATCCAAGTGATCAAACATGATATCAATAACATTAGGAACCTCTTGATATGAATGAAGTACATAGTCTCGCCTATTAAGTTTTCTAGCCAAAAATGTTTAATCTGAATATAATCAATCCTCAAGATATACTTCTAGTTTACAAGAAATAGAGAATTTTAAGGAGCATGTTATACAACTCTTTAAGAAAATAAAACAATAAAAATTATGGGACTTTATAAAAGCAAGAAGGCACTATTCTGTATTAAAAGAAATTAAAGGGACAGAAGACACAAATGCAGTGCTTAAACCATGGTTGGTTTCAGTAACAGTAACAACAGTGAAAAGCCGTAACAGGTTGGAGGATCAATTAAGGAAATTCAAGTATGGCTAGACAGTAGATGACATAAAATTTTTCTCCATTTGTGGGATGTTATAATGGTATAATGGTTGTCCAGTACAATACCTTTATTCTTTGGAAATGTAGGTTGAAGTGTTTGGTGGCAAATTGTCATGATTTCTCCAACTTGCTTTGATATGATGAATGAACGATAGATGATGGATGGACAAAGAAAAAGAAAGAAAATATAGAAAAATTTCGAATGCTCAATCTAGATGGAGTACATATATGTTAACTACACTATTTTTTCAATTTTTCTTAACATTCGAACATTTTTGTAACAACGAAATTGGGGAAAATATACCTTCCCCCATGAGAAACGACACAATTGTGAAGGTGAGTGGGCTTTTTTAAGAACACAAAGAGGTCTCCTCCTGACATGGCCCTTGGTACTCTGTGTTCAGAGGAGCTTGTCCTCCACTGGCCTATGACCTTGCTGGCCAGGGCTAAACCTGCCTCACAGTTACGTCTCTGGTGTTCAACCCCGGTGCCTAGCACACAGTTAACATATAGCAAATATTTATTGAACTTAATTGAAATTTATGTACTAAGAAACCACATAGGCTGATTTAGATAACATACTTATTTTTGACACACAGTGATGAAAGCTAACATTAAAAATTCAGTGTTCAGAATAAACTAAAATCAATAATAAAAAGAGTTAGAAAAAATAACACATAAATCATTACCAGGATCCAATAATTTTTTTTAACATCTGGCATCAGAATTCCTCCACAGGGAGAAAAAATCTTTGTTTAGAGAACTATCCTAATAAATAATTACATGTGCAAAAAAAGACACTAGAGCAGGGTGCAGAAGGATAAAGCAGAGATAAAGGGGGAGTGTTGGATCCTTTTAAGTAAGAGATAGAAGGGATTAACTGATTACTTATTTAGGTCTCTACTCCAGTCTGGAGTTTCCAGAAGGATGAGCGATTTTTTTTTCTTTACATAAGAGACGTTTAACACCCAATTTCAGATTGTTTGCCTTTCTGTGATGTCAGCCATTCTGTGTGTTCACAACCTTCCCGTCCAGTAATGCAACGGGCTATGAACCGATTTTATGAAGGTCTTAATAAATCAGATGACAGCAGATAAAACCTCAGTTAAAATATAATTGAACTACCTTGTTAATTACAAGGCTACTCATTTACTTTTCCATTTATCTTTATACTCTTAACTACCATTCTTTTACTATTATCTCTACAGCATGAAATATCAAGCATATCTCACAGAGGAACAAAATAGAGAGGAAGACCTGAGAGGCCAATTCACCAATAAGGTACAGCTTCACCAGGGCGCATTACTTTAGAAAGGTCACCACAGGCTGGGCTCTGATTTGTCAGGACATCCACAGGTGAGGATGCTTAGGGAAGGAGTTTCATATGGGTAAACAGGAGTGCCAAGTTTTTAATCACAATCATTAAAATTTCTCATCAGAATGACCATATGTTCCATCTTCTTCCCTGAATTTGAACTCCTGGGGGTTTAACCCCTAAATCAGAGCATTCTTTAATACACACAAAGGCAGAAATAAGGGAGTAGGATGCTTCAAGCTGGAAGTACCCCTTGAAGAGCCGTCTCCTCTCCATGGGTCTTTTTTCTCTCTGGAGACTGAAGTATACTTTCTGTTGGGTCTAGGATGGGGTTGCAGAAACACTGATCAATTCTTACTCCTTGCCAACCATCTTCAGCAGATGGAGTGCAACTCAATTGACTTATTCTAGTTTCCACTGTGACCATCACATTGCAGCCCTAATTCTCCAGGTCCCCTTGCAAATTCCCTAAGATGCTCACGCAAATTTGCATGGACAATGCTGTGGGTTATCAAAGAGTGGCTGACAAGTTTGTGTGGATGTAAGTAGTTTACATCTAAGAGGTGAGTTATAATCTCTTATTACCAAGCTATTTATAGAAGGAAGGAGTGCATCCATGTTAACCAAGGTACCAAATATAATGTACTGTCACTTATGAGTTTAATTCTGAGGCTTTTAAAACAAATGAAAATAGGTGGAAAAATAATTCCATTAGAAGACTTGCCAGCAAAATACAAACTCTTGATTAGGACTGACCGAATTAACGTTAGCAGAAATGCTCACCAATCATTTACAAGCAAAACAGACAGCACTAAGCCAGCCAGTGTAGTTATCCCACTTTTTGATTCTTTCAAATTTTTAATTGTATCAAGAAGAAAGTCTGTTTATGTAAGCCTTAAACATCTGTCTAGCACTGGGTAATATCCCTTTTTCTTTATGCAATTCAACTATATAATGTTCATGGCTACAAGACCCATAAAACCATCCATGGATACCATATCACACTTGTAAACATAGCTTGTGGTAAATTAAATTATTGCCTCCAATTCTTTACTCTCTTCACGTACTCAGACTCTTTGCCTTTTGGGTTTGCAGTTCCTCCCACCAAAGGTACAGTATGTCTGCCCACACTCTGACTTTGGGTTTGCCATAGATTTGCTGCGACCATTGGGATGGTAGTAGAGATGGTGCAAACAGAGGCTGGGACTGTGCTTGTGACATTGTACATACCTCCTGCACCTCTGCCTTCACCATGAAAAAGGGCTGCTTCTGGCTACCTACGTCTCCTTAGCCTGCCATTCCAGAATGAGCACATGAGGACAGGCCTGAGCACAGTTCACAGCAAAGAGCCATGCCCAGCAGGACACGCAATAGGAGGCAAAGCCAATGAGGCAAGCCCAGCCTAGATGAGGGAAGCCCTAGCCAACCCCAGCCATATGGATGAGAATAAACAATTAGAGTTTTAAACCTCTGATGATTAGGAGAGTTTTTATGCAATCATAGCTGACTGATACACTAACTAAACTCAAAGTAATTACTCCAATTTTGGGATACCAATAACCCACTACACAATATATATTTTCATGCTACTTAAACCACATCTCATTTAAAAAGAGAGTATCCACTGTGCTCATTCAGAAGGCTGCACTTCCTCTTTTGATCTTTGATCATTTCCTCTAACCCTCCCTGTTTTTCATTTCCTCTTGTGCTATCCCCCTTTTTTTTGTTCTCTCAACAAAGTGAGGCTTGTCCAAATCTTCCCACGACTCTTGGCCATATTTACTAGAAGGTCCCAACTGCTTAATCTAGGTGCAGAATCAAGCTGAGGGTGATTTCTTTAATTTGGTCCCAGGGTTTATTGCTGATCTAAATTACCAAAGCATCACACTCATGATTTACGATACAGAGAGATTGACCATCTGATTTATTCCGTTTCTCACTGGAGACTGTGAGTTATATCTTACAGGGACACAGCCAAGATATCTGGAGACAAGGACACCTGCAGAGACTTCATTATACACGCCATGGTGATTAAACTTCAGCTCACATGGAACCAACATGCTCTGCTTTTGCCCTGCGTTCACAGTTGGTTTGTTGATAAGTGATAGCCTTACTGAGAAGAAAATGGCCCACTGGTATTAACATTTGGAGGGGAGAAAATGCTACTTGTTCTTATATCTAAGTGTGCTATGGGCAAGATATGCCTTTGTTTAGCAAAGTGTAAATGTGGGAACCCTTATGCTGAACAAAGATCACGGTCATGTTTTGTTTGGTCTGTACAAATCCCAACAGGGATTTTTTAGTCTGTCTTTTTTTAAAAGTTTTTAATTGTTTTAAGTTTTAAATTAGTGGCCAACATCTTCATATAAAAATCCAAATTCTGACTTCTCTTGAAGAATAGATGATGTGGCAATGCTGAGATCTCACTCATCCATTTCCCCATTCATCCAGCAACTGTTAGCTATTCAGAGAAGCAGCACCCCCTTGAAGAGGGAACATGAGCTTACCAGGTTGGTTTCCCTTTTGGGAGTTATGCTATTGATTTGTCTCATACCCAGCTTACTTCTACTTCATTTTTTCTAAAACCCCTTCAAGTATTTATTAACCATATATTAAAAATCAAAAATAAAGGTAAATTAATTTTGATCATGTAAACATTTGAGGGCTCTAAAAATATTGTAATGTATGAGTATAGATAAAAGCCAAAAGAAGAGAACAAGAGACAAGGGCAGAATGAAAGTTTATTACTCAGTTATTCTTTCAAATGATGTTATTATTTATTGAGTGCCTACTATGTGCCAGACCAAGCATATAGAGAGAAACTAGACCTAATCCTAACCCTTCTGATACTCAGAGTCTGCTATGATGGTTCTCATGCTTTCACTATGACAACAGATAAATTCAGAAGCTAAATCTCCATATTTCCAGACCCCTTTCTCAGAAATACTGATACAGATCTTGAGTAGAGTACAGGAATATGCATTTTAATAATGTTAACACATGGTACAGAGACCACACTCTGAAAAAAAAGGCAATTTCAGTACAATGTGAAGTGGGCTCTGAAATGTGGTAAACCAAAAAATTAGTTGAGTCTTTAAGTTAGTTTCAGACCAGTCTAGTTGTTGGACATGGAGATATCTAACTTCAGTGTGAGTAAAGAGTAGAAATTGTCCAGATGAAAGTGAGAATATAAATCTAGAAAAGGTAAGCAGGGGTCCAATTATCAAGGGCTTAATAGTGCAATTGTTTTCATAACAATGGCTAACACACTCATGAGCTACCAACTACACTAAGAATGTGCTATGCATTGTTTTATTTCATCGTTATAACATTGCTACAATGCAGGTGATATCGCTGTATTAATTTTACAGAAGAGAAACCCAAGGTTTGGGGTTTAAGCAAGAGTTTCTTAACCTTGACATTATTGCCATTCTGGGGCAGATAATTCTTTGACGTAGGGCTGTGCTGTTCATTTTCGGATGTTTCACAATATCCCTGATGCTATGGTTTGGATATTGTTTTTTTCCACCAAGCTCATTTTGAAATTCAACCCCCAGTGTGGTGACATTGGGAGGTGAGACCGGTGAAAGTATCTGGGCTATGGGTGCAGATCTCTCATGAATGGCTTGGTGCTGTTCTCCAGTAATGAGCACTCTTGCACTGTTGAGAGACTGAGGAATGGATTAGTTTCTGAGACAGAGAGATTATAAAACCAGGACACCCCTCAGGTTTCCCCCTTCTTTCCATGGGGCCAATTCCCCTTTGACCTTCTCTGCCATGTTTTGACACAACACAAAAGCGCTCACCGGAAGCCTGGCAGATGCTGGTGCCCTGCTTCTTGTACAGCCTGCAGAACCACGAGCAAAATAAACCTCTTTTCTTTAGAAATTACGCAGCCTCAGATATTCTGTTACAGCCACAGAAAACAGAGTAAGACACCTGGCCTCTACCTACTAGATGTGATTAGAGTAGCAGTCCCTATCTTTCCAACGCCAGGGTATGGTTTCATGGAAGAAAAATTTTCCACAGATGGATGCTGGGGGCAGGAGGAGCTGAGATGGTGATGTGTAGCCTGGTTCCAAACAGGCCACGAACCAATACGGGCCCATGGCCTGGGGGTTGGGGACTGCAGGAGTAGAGCCTCACCCTAGTGTGGGCAAACCAAAATGTCACCATATTTTGCCAGATGTCCACTGGAAAGAGATTAAATCGATGATTTTACTTAAAAGCAGCAAGGTCTCACAAGTAGTAAGTGGTCAGTTGGAATTTGGTGTCACTCTATTAAATGCATAGCTCAAGCTCAAACTCAAACATCCGCCAAGAAAATTAGAACAAAAAAGAGATGAAGATGCTGCGATCAAAACTTTTTTTCAAAAAAAAAAAGAGATCACTCTTTTATAAAAGTCTCAGTACAAAGTAAAAACAAACTAAAGGCTTATAATAAAAAGAAGAAGAATAGAATCCAATTAAACAGTGTTCACTGGTCTGAATGAATGGCTTGAGCTGCTAACGGAGGTCTGGAGCTGGAGGGAAAGAAGTTTCACACATACACACCACAGTCCATGCCTGTGGGTCCTGTAATTTTATCCTGTGATGCCTTAAAGTAAATGTGACATTACACACATTTTAGCATCTATTTTCCCAGCAGGAAGTGTAAGATAAAGAGGCTCAATCAGTAGGTTAAAATAAGATCTGATGCAAAGGAGGGAGAAAAGCTTTCAGATCATAAGAAATATCATCTCGAGGAAATTAAAAGCCTGAAATATGGCATATGATTACTGACACCAAAGTCCTGCTGTTGTGCTTCTGAAGGACTTTTAAAGATGCTTTCTATTTGCTAAATAAATCTGCAAAACGACATTGCTTTCCAGGTGTCAGTGTGCTTCAGTGGGAAAATTTGTGTGCATGGATAGCATCATTAAACTTTCTCAATGAAGGATTTATTGAAGAAAAATGAATTGCTTAAATTAACACATGTCAAATGAAAACAGTACGATTACTTTTTTCTAAGCTTCTGTTTCCATCTATTTTTTCCAAGTAAATAGATGAACAAACTTCTACCATATGGATGTGAGCTGGTTTGAAATTAATCAATCGATAAGCACATTACACTGATAGTCTGCCTGTTTTTCCTTCTTTTTCTCTTTTCTTTTTTTCTCTTTCTTCCTTCCTTTCTCTCATGTCCTCTCTTTCCCTCCTCTAATGCCTTTATATCCTCAATTATTCACTCATTTTGCCCTTCACTTAATAAATATTTACTAAGTGTTCACTATATGCCACTTTATGAGGTTCTGAGGATATAATGGTGACCTAAACTACATATAAACTGGTGCCCTCATGAAACTTACAATCCAGAGACTGAAATATCACTCAAGGAAGTAATAACTCCAGTTCTAATGAGAGCTATGACAGATGGGTAATTTTTTCAATGTGAGTCAGTAATAGACGTCTTTTATCTCATCAGGAAGTCAAGGAAGACCTCCCTGAGGTAACATCTGAAGGCTAAGTGGGAGGTAATACAGGTGAGGAGCAGGAAAGCATCCTAGGTGGCCAAGACAACATGGGAAGAAACAAAAAGCCTCTGGTTGATGCAGGCATGGAGTATCTGAAGAGCTACAAGAAGGTGGGTTGGAGTGGAAAGCATGGAGAAAACACAAAGATGGTGAGGTAGATGTAGGAAGGCTTTCTTCAGCCTCCAGTTTAGACCATGTACAGATTTTTGTCCTAATCCTAATAGCAACAGTCAACAGAAAACCTTCGCTGTCTTGCAAGCTTTTGATTTGTATCTATAGAAGGCAGGCATGCATACAGGCAATAAATTACACAATGTTAAGATCTAATCTTAAAAATAACTAAGAAATAACTAAGGTATCATGCCCCTACAAACCAGGACCTGAACATTCTACTTTGAACCATTGAATTTTAAAATTGGTTTCTAAGATTATGCACAGTGAGAAACAAATATGGTACTTGGTGTCCAATGAACATTGTATCTCACTATACTTGGTCCTTTCCAAAACTATTAAACTTGATTTTACATATTTACCTGAGATCAAATTTGGATTTAATCTTTAAACGCTAAAAACTAAAGACAAATATTTTACTTTGTTTCTTAAACTATTTAAGCATGTTCAAGTGAGCCTTGTATTACATTCTTTGTCTTTTCTAGCTCAGAGAATCAATATGATCTCGACAGGATTGTTGTGATTCCTTTGGTGAAGTGTCACCCCAAAGAATCCTGAATTGTACCATCATATCACTGGGGTTTCTTTAGCAAAAACCATCCCTCCTGAACATGTAGACTGAGAGTTTGGAAAATGTGGGGGAGAAGAGCCACACTGAGCACTTAACCAGTTAAGACAAACCAATATAATTTGTCTTCAGGGCTCCAGGGTAGGAAATCCTAACTCCAATTTCCAAACAGTTGAGAATTACATTTTGTGTTTATCTAAGCTATAGTGGGAGCTGTTGAGAAGGTATCTTAGTTTGTCAAGTAGAGCTCCCACAGAGCTCAGTCTTGCTAAAGCACACACCATCTGGAAAAGAAAGTTGCTTTCGAAAGCAGATAATATAAATAGGGCCGTAGTGGAGGAGTGGATCAGGTAGCCATGGTCAGTAGGAACTGAGGAAGCTGATGGAGGGGGATGCTAATACAATGACTGGTGGTCTGGTCATCAGTACAACTCTTCATTGTTTTGACCCTCCTGACTCACCCTCACTTCTCTCCTACCTCCAAACCATAGCTCTCAGAAAAGAAAACTCTAGACTGGACCACACAGAGAGAGACCCCCACACACTAACGCCCATTAGACAAAAGCTTCCTTTCTTAGCCAGTGGATGAATCCAGCCCACAGCCAGCAATCTATGGTTTCAATAACAAGAAGACAGACAAGAAACAAATGTATACAAGGAAAGTAGTAACACCTTTAAGGACTTAGGTGAAAATATCTAACAGGTTTCCCCCAACAATCCATAAGCATAATCACACAGAGAGCTTAGTACCTCCACAGTGAATGGAGAATGGCCAGGAACTGAGCCAGTTTTACATGATTTGGTCATTTTCACAGAATAAAATGGAAATGCTCAAGTAGAAACATTTTAAAATTGCTTTTAATTATTAATGAATTATTATTTCATTATTAATCTCAAGGCAACAAGGTCTGCTATTAGCTCCTTTTGATAAATGAGGGAATAAAGATTACGAAAAATCTAATTATTGCCCTTGATCTACCTAAGGTCAGAAAACTAACTCTCGGGACTCATAAATATAGCCTGAGTTCCAGTGTAAACTGCTGCCTACTATATTTTTTTGTAACTTGTTTAATCATTAAGCACGATTTTATGTATATATATTTTTACCATTAGAGTTTAAGCATATTTTCATGAAGAGAAAGAATATTCTCTTTTCTTTTTCTTTTTTTTGGTAAAGGATATCCAAGAACTAACCGGTCTGAAATGGTATTGATTTAATGAAACACAATTTTATGGAAGTCAGCCTCAGGTGCTTGGAACTGCTTTCATTCACCCTCTTCCAACCTAGCAACAAGTGGCGGAATTAGATTTCTCTCTGTGCTATCTCTTTAGTAGCTGGCCACATGCTCTAAGGCTTGTGAAAGAATAAAAGGAGAAACAAAGAAATGAATCAGAATAAATATTGCAGAGATTTTAAAAAAATACCATTTGACACGTTATTGGAAGTGTCATCTCACGTGGGTTAAATCTGCTTGTTTAATGGCTGTCACTGATTTTTACTCAACATTAGATAGTTTCAAAATTTTCCCATAGTCATTCAGGCATATGGATTCATTTAGTCTTTTGATCTTCTTCCTTCTTCCTGCCCTTTCCATTTTTCATTCTAATCTGCCTGCAATTCTTCTTTCCTTCCTCCCTTCCTTTTCTCCTTCCTTCCATGCCAAACACAGGAACCAAACAACTGAAGAGACAAAGTTTTAGAAATCAAATTGGAAAAAAAAAAATCTTTATTTGTACCATATATTTACTTTTACACAGAGGAAAATAATCCATTTTAATAAATTATTCCTTCTTTTTTATAATACCTTTTTAGCCTCTTCTTTTGCTAAAACTTGGTAGCAAGATCCATTCTCAGGGATCCCTTATGAATTCCTTGTGACAATAAGTCAGCCACTTGGGAGCAGCTGCACGCTATAGGGCTGTGTTGCATTTAACCTATAGCTGGGCATGGGGAACTCCCTCTAGTTCCATTAGCTTTCACACAAAGTCTTGGCTGGGGACCTCTAGACAGCTGAACTTCATTTACACTAAACCTTTCCTTATTGGACTCATATAAAAAGGGCCTGCAGCGCCAATTCTGGGGTTTGGCACAAATGATTCTAATTGTTCCCTTATCCAAAATTCAGAGATAGAGCTCAGCCATTAGGCCCTGGAAAAGCAATATACAAACACTAGATTGATGGACAAGGTTGGTAATAAGATACAGCTCCTCCTGTATGTCATAATTGAGAGATGCAAAAAGATAGCCATCCCTATTCTTGTTCTCACACATTTTATAGCTGGTACATGTTTATATTTCCTGCTTAAAGATTGCAGAGCATAGCTAAAGGAATTCAAGACTCTGGAATTCACGCAGCCCAACTCTTTTATGCATTACTTCAGGAACTAGTTAACCCTGCTATCAAAGTGGAAGCAATCTGCTTCTAACAGGATACCGAGTTAAAATTAGGAAATGGATCACAATGGTATGCCCCAATACGGCAACCACTGCACTATTATGCATTCAGATTTTCCACCTGCCGCCCTAAAAAGACACCTTACATTAGAAGGACTTGTCTGTATATAACAAAACAATAGGAGAGTTAAATCAACCACAAAGTTACCAGATCACTGAAGAAATTTCTTTCAGAATGGAGATTGTGGCTATAAAAGCAACTTGGTAACATTCCAGGTTGCCATTAAATGGATAATAAAGATTTAATCCTTAAAGAAGAGCGGTAGAAATCAAAGATGGACAAGTGAGTTACCTTTTCTTCTTTTGAACTACATGTTCTGTTTTATTTACACAAGATACATGCCATATTCTGGAGCAAGCCTTCCAGACCCCAGCTACATACTTTTGGCAAAGAAGAGTGTGTGTGGATATGTGTATGTGTGTGTGGGTGGGGGAGATTTCAAAAATTTCCAGCATATGTTTTCCTTGACAGATGAAATAATAATAGAAAGTTGTGACATTAAAAAATACATCATTCTAAGATATGTTGACGTGACTTTTCCTATATCTTTTTTTTTTCTTTTATGGTAGGTGGTGTAATTTTACACAACTTTTAGAAAGTGCAAGGCAGCCTGTGAATGACTTCTTTCAAATCTTTACGTCAGGGGAGCAACTTTTCAAAAGTTATTCTGAAGCCCAGGATTTCTGTTCCCCACACCTAAACCCCAGACCACTTGTGAAAATGCAGCTTCTCAAACAAAGCTTAGCTCTATTACTTCCAGCTGTCTCTCTATCTTGCCAAATGTCCTGATACATAGTCAATCTGTAAATCGAAAGAAAAAAGGAGGATGTAAAAAAAAAGTGGGACTTTTTAAAATGAATATGGAATTCCTAAGTATACTATATATGTGTACATATCGTGTTAATTTTCTATAATTATCATGGTTATCCTTTTCCACATCTAAGTATTGAACTATTACCCATTCTTCTTGAGAATGTGTTTTACATACAGATACATATACACAACACACATACACAGTACACACATTACATATACACACAATCCACATACACATATACATAGCACAAGTACTGTACACATATACGTAGCACAAACATACCCTCTACTGCACACATATACGCAGCACAAACACATACACTCTGTTAGAGGACACATATCCTTCAAGTGACTGGAATAATTTCTTTTTATCTGACCTCATGGCATTTCTATTAACTGCCACTCAACTCCTCCTATGGAGGAGGCAGAACATGTGAGAACACAGTGACTCAATCCTTTGGGCACCATCCACCTTCATCATTCCAGCTGGAGAATCACCATATTCCAAAATCTCCAGTGAAACTTTCAAAATTAGATACATGCCGAGAAGCAGGGGCTCCATCTCACAAGGACAAAATGAGGGCTGCTTGGCATTTTCCTTCTGTGGCAAGGTTATTTAGGCTGCAAGGGGCACTAATTGGCAACCTCCCAAGTTATGACATTTGTGATCTGCTGCCAAAGGGCAAGAGACAGATGTGCATCTGCCTTTTGTTCCTCGTGTAACATCAAATGGATGCCAAAGGAAGCATCTCCATTCTGACCCTGACAATTCTGGGCCAGTTTAGATGACAGATTTAACCATTTCCCCACCCCTAGCCCATTATTTTAAAGGGGGTACTTTACATTTTTTCAAATGTGGTGTAGCAAAATCACTTAAATGGAGGGGGCTGCTGAGTGAAAAGGGGAGACATATCTACCATGGTAAGTTATTTTGTGCACAGTTTTCTGAACTCTCATATCCTCTGGGCTTTATGCCTGCCAGACCTGCATTTTCCCTTAGGTTGTGATGAGTAATTGACAGTGGTACATTTTAAACTCTGGGGGGAACCCATGGCACCCACTTATCTATTCCACTTCTAAGGAAGAGGTCACTATGGTAAGGGTAGAGTTTAAGAGAAGTAAATTGTGTTATAAGTGGAACTTGCCTGATAATCTCTCTGCTCTTAACTTCTGATTCTTTCCTTCTGCTTTTTCTGAACTTCTTATGGTGTGTGCTTGTATTAATATAACTGCTACTCACTCTAGCCTTCTTTATAGCTGGTGGCAAAGGTGGGGCCAAAGCAGCCTGCTTTTTGGGAGGGTTCCTATCCTATCAACCATGAAAAGGGTAATGTCACCAAAGAATGAGGCCTGGAGTGGGATGCTTAGCCCATTCTGCCCTAGTCTAAGAGAGACGATCTTTTTCCTCTCTTCCATCTTGTCCTGTTTGCTTCCTCCTCTTCCATTAGAGTGAAAAAAAAATCAAGGGAGCCCAGAGAAGAGCTGGCCTTAATTCCAGCCCCTGATCCTTGGATACCAAAGGAATGCTGAGGGTCATGAGGGTTTAGCAATTCTCCAGAATGAATACAGGCCAGATTTGTAGTCAATGCCAGGAAGAGAATGTCTTTCTGTAGGTTCCTGTGTTTATATCCTAACAACCCAGTGCACTGGTAGGTGTCAAGAAATGGTTCAAGGATGTGGCATCTTCTTGCAGAGACCTGACCAACGGCAGTCACAGGCCACTGAGGGAAAGAATACTGGTGTCCTATCACTGCTGAAGCTCTATGTGGCAGCCCAGTGAGAGTTTAGACTGATTTATGGGGATAATAAACAATTTTATGACTGAGCCAACCAGATGATGGAATGGTGGAATCCAGTAATGGTGATTAACCTAACTGAATCTAATTGCTGCACATTCAGACTGAGTGATTGATGCTCCACTGATCCTGCTGATAGTGAAACTATTCATCCACTGCATCACAATCGATTCTGCCCATATTTGTAGATAAAGCACGTTTGACTTTAGTTACGTATCTATATATTTTTCTTTCTCCCTGACTATAGAAACCATGTGTTTTTCACCTCTGTGTCATGCTCGTTGTCACAAATAAAGTGACCAAAAATTATTTATTGAATAAAAGACATAGCAATTTATGCACACAAATAAAGAGGGTGCTGATCTTTTTTGGCTATATATACCCATGCAGATAGTAATTACCTCTAAAAGTTTCACTTCAGGCTAAGAAATTGATGTCCAGTAGTTTAGGATTTGAACAGTGTGTAGGGCCTGGAACAGAACCTAGAAATTAATACTTTTTTCTACTTTTGTGTTTTCTAAATATGTTATCTTTAGGGTTTTCCTACCTGAATGATTCTCTGTCCCAACATTCTAGGAAGAGAGAGATAATTATCAGGCCAATTAACAATACAATAATACAGTAGTAATATCATAGCTTTAGAGTTACTACAGCAACTAACAATTCTGTGCACACTTCTATACATTTACTATTTAACATATTTAACTCCTATTGCCATAACCATATGGAAGACAGTGTCTGTATATACTATGCTACCCGTTTTATGGATGAGGAAACTGGGACAGAAAGGGGGTCGATGAATCACTCAAGGTAATTAAATAAGAGGAAGAGCAAGGAAACCACAAAAGTCAAAATCAATAAAATAGACCCTTGTCGTTCATACATTTACTGTTTATGGGTTCCCATCTTGATTATCAACCTGAAAGTCCATGATGTAGTACTGTTTTGCAGATGCCCAAAGGTCAACAATGTCCCCTGTGAGGCTGACACAGAAATGTCTCACAGCTGGTTAATAAACCTAGTCATCCACCCAGCAGTCACTTCTTTGCACACCTTTATTCTTTTTTGATCCTTTTCATGTCAATTACTTTGTCAAAGTAAGCTTTCCTATTCTCTTAGGAGAAAATAAAGACCACTCAATAATAAAAGAGAAAATCTTAGTGAAAGATGAAAAGATAGTTAACTTTTGATGTGAACATATGCATGCAAAACACATGACTCTCATTTGAAATATAAACCAAGAAAAGCTTTAACACTAACGTTTCCAAACTCTCAAATTTGGGATTAAAGTTTATGAGAATTACCCTTTGTGACTATAAAAGGTCTACTGAACAACAGCCTCATTGAGAAAAAGGCTTTTTGTAAGTAATCATGGAGGAGCATGTGGTCAAGACTAGCATGTGGTCAAGCGCTTGTTTCAGACACTGCTATCTAGAAATCGGAACAATGGGGTGTTTATCTAATGCTATGAGCAAGGTTCTGGGCCAAGTATAAAAATTAGGTAAGCAGGGCCAGACCTCTCACAGCCAGGCAATGAGTCTGGTTCCAACTATCCCATTAGCCTCCATGGGGCTGCCATTTCCACCATCATAGCCCCTGGTTTATGTTAAGGCTCTGTTTCTGGAAGGTTCCTACTTAAATGCAAAGTAATTAGGGAAAGTTAATTAAGCAAGCAAGCACCAAGTAAGCCACTCCTATAATCACTTATCAGATTATCTTTTCATCAGTGCCCCAAGAGAAGAGGAAATAGTAAAGATCAAGATGGGACCAATCACTGTAGAGCATGGGCCACATGGATGTGGGCACATGTCCAGGGACAACATCAAGTGGAGGTCCCTGGAAGAAGCCTTAGTATTGCTGAGGTTGAAAGAAGACAGTGATGATTAAATTGAAAGTGGAGCCACTGATGGGCCAGGCACCTCTTTGCATCATATTGACCCTATTCAACTTTGTATATAATATAGGTAAGTTTGACGGATACATCTGAGGACCTGAATTAAAAGCACAGAACCACAAAGCTGAATTTAATGAAGCAAACTTTTGCCAAATACCCTGATGTTTGGTACAAACCTGATAGCTCTCCTAGTGCAAGTTCTGGGTCACAGAGCACACATTGGCCAGCATCTGCTCTCATTCCCAATTAATTATAAATGTTGGGTCTATAAGATTCTTTGTTAGAAATAACTAAATAATAAATGTCTATAAAGCAGTTTGCATGCTGAGCCTAATAAGAAAGTACTCCACGGAAATCCAATTTAAACACTTATTGCTTTTTTGGGCCAGAATTAAATTGGATTTGTGTTTCTGAACTCTTTGGCATCAGCATTGCCCATCGCATGGATGGATTTGGCATGAGGACTGCCTTTGGGGCTAGCTGTGCAGAAATGCTGTTTGCCTCAGAAACTAGTATTTCCCAAACATGGCCTCAGGAATAAACCACGGGGTCAACCATTTTCAAACTGCCAAAGAGTGTCATGAAATTCTCAAAAATAAGCTCCAAGCAAAAATAACTTTAATTCACTTCGATTTCAAAAAGCAATAAACCGAGCCCTCTAAAAAGAGAGAGAGAGAATGCCAAAAGCAAATGAAGGCTAGGATGCCTATTTCCATAAGGATGGGAGGGACATTTCTGGGTGTGCTGATGACACCAACATGGTTGGTAAGCTTTCACAAGACAGAGATGTGGAATGGTGAGTACAAGGGCTCCTTGGATTTCATATGTTATGTATCTTGTTTCCTCTAATTTAGCATCATTTCCATGCTAGGTCACATTTTAATTTACTGTATAACAAACAGGATGGGTGTGATGGCTCATGTATATACTCCTGGCACCCTGGGAGGCCAAGGTGGGAGGATCACTGGAGGCCAGGAGTTCAAGACCAGCCTGAGCAACATGGTGAGACCTCACCTCTGAAGGAAAAAAAAAATTAGCTGGCTATGATAATATGCACCTGTAGTGTTTGCTACTCAGGAGGCTAAGGTGGGAGGATAGCTAAAGCCCAGGAGGAGTTTGGGGTGGTAGTGAGCTATGATGGTGCTATTGTACTCCAGACTGGACAACAGAGTGAGGTCCTGTCTATTAAAAAAAAATAGCTAAACAAACCAAAAAACCTTTGTGCTATCAAACATCACTGCTTGTCTGCTGAGCAGTAGTATCAAGGATTTAGCTGATAAATGGTATCTAGAAAATAGGAAATTTAATTTTGCCTTTATTTTATTAAAAATGGGTAAAACACAGAAACAAAAATTAAAGTGTGTATTTATTCGTTCTACAATGAGGACAAAGATGGTCATTTTCACTTAAGCCCAAAGCAAAGAATTTGCTCATATCAGAGGCATATTGGATTGATTGGTTGGAAGTGTGTGTGCTTGCCAAGTGGAAGAATGTATGAGATTTTAAAAGATATTAAAAGCATGAGAAGAAAATCACCAAGCAAGAGGTGGTAATTATGAAGAAACTAGAAATCGGATATTGAAAAACAGCACACTTTTTCTTTTTCCAGAGATGCAAAAGCAGTGGTGTCTTGCTCACAGAACTGCTGATAAAATACAATGTATAATAGGTTATCTCAACAGAAAAAGATGATTGGTGTTCAGCTTTCTCATGGCCATTTTTTTCAGGAGAACTAAAAGGATTCCATTAAAGTCAGCATCACGGGACCTAGCTGAATCTTGCACACATTCCCTGCTTGATTCTTTTGCACAAAACCAGAAGCAGAAAGTCTTTCCCAGATCTAAATCATGATCCTTTGTCTAGTAAAGGTCACATCAAGTAAGCACAGAGAACTAGAATTTAAGGGATGAAATTGCTTTACAAGTTTTATTCTCTAATTTTAAAAATGAATTATTCTTAATCATGTGTATGTTTCACAGCATTCAATGGGCAAGAAGTCTAAGTACACACATTATAATTAGGGATTATAAAATATGTTTAACAGTCTTAGAAGCAAATTCGCTGCTTTGTGTAATACATGTATCATCTTTAGATACATTATGGGAAACATTCTAGATAAAGGAGCAAACAATTAAATGGCTTTGGAGCAACATACACCTAGATTTATTTCCAAACCTACAGAAGACATTGTGGCTTTCTCCCCCAATATCTATTCTACTTTTTCTCATTGCATAGCAGTCATGGAACTTAGCTTTATTGGTTCTATACACAGCTCAAAAAAATGGGCCCTAGTTTGTCTAAGCCAATCTAAATAGTCCTATTTGTCTTGACACTGAGACTGGTTGAAAAATCCCAGGCATAAGGTGACTGCCACATAGCATCCTAGTGACTTCTGTGGTGGATTCAGGAGTAGCTCAGTCAAGGCAAACCTTTACAGGGTTTGCCTATAAAGGGGTGGGGTGGGGAACCTGTGGCCTATAGGCCACATGTGGCCTTATAGAACAAAATGATTTGTTCTATAAAAATTGGATTCAATCAAAAGGCCACACTTAAGGACCTAGAAGGCCACATGTGGCCTTAAGGCTAACCACCCTGGAGGACTTTTATTGGGATCTTACAAACAGATGTTCTTTTTCCTTCTGGACAGTGAGATTTGAGGCTATGGAGCTTGAAACAAACTGCTACAGACATTTTGACACCATGAGGGAAGCCAGTCTCGCAGGGCAGAGTCAGAAAAGGAGGTAAAGGATGAAATGAGTGAACTTTGTCATGATTTGCTATTCCAGAACTTACAGTCTTTACTGTGATTGCTCTTTG
>VSMD01060076.1:0-41768 GCA_008750895.1 Mirza zaza | reverse complement strand
CAAAGGTCATGGCTAAAAACACATATAAACAGTTGTGATTATTGTGGACATATGTTCTCTGGGGAAGATATTGCATTCCTTCTTTACTCTCTGCCCTGTAGAATCATTGTAGAGAATGTCCATGTCTGAGCACAGGGTTGGGATCACTGAGTTTTGATGTTTCCTCCAGTTCTGAGAAAGTAATATATTCAGGTGATATCAAATGTACAGTTTTGAGCTGGATTGACAGAAGTCAGACATGTTTAGAGAAGCCATAAACCTTTTCAGACTGCAGAGCAACATTACATGAAATATTGCTACAGATACTGATACACTTATGGCAGATAAATATTATATTGACTTCTTTTTAAAAATATTTGTAATGTTCACACATAAGACTCAGAATTTGTGAATAGAGAGGAATTTGAGTGATCATCTTTGTCTTCTCTAACTTCAGACAGAATCAAATTTACATTATATTTAAAAGGTGTTATTTGACCCTAATGTTAACTTGTACAGAATATTTCACAGTTGCCCTTGGTTACCATTTATCAATTATCACAACGAATGGAAATTTTCTTGCAGTGGAGCAAAAGCTCTCAGCATTCGTTCCTGCTCATGTTTTGTTTTATTGTTAGGACAAATGGCAATTGTGTGCTCATAATCCTCTTGCAAGAGCCACTGATATTCTCTTGTGACTAAATCAAACCTTATGTCACAAGTCATAATGCTGATACCATCGTCATCCTTGAGTTTCTCCTATAGATTTCTTAGAAAAGGAAAATAAAGGGAAGAAAAAGGAAGAATCAAGCCTATACAGGATTAACAAAATAGGAGCCAGGAGATTGTCAGGCCTCTAGGTGTGGTGACACAATTAAGGCTCTCCCGCAGCTGTCTCCCTGGGTGCCACCAGAGGGCACCAGTCATGTGAGCAGCTATTTTGTATGTAGCCAAGTGGGCCACACACCATCCTCATCCAGGCCAAAGACATTTTGAACAAAGATGGCAGGAATAAGTCCTGTTCCTTGCCTTGTATTGATATTTCCCCTCTAATGCCTCTCGCTAGTTACAAAGGTATGCTGAATGCCGGAAGACAGCCCTGTATATAACTCTGCTGTCATCCTGAAGAAATAAATATTTGGCTAACGGTAAACTTGGGATAAGAAAATTGAAAATTTATAAGAAATAATTAAAGATTGCTACATTTCCACTTCATTAATAACCACCTGGAGAATTTAAGGATAGAACATGTAGAGATTTGTAAATTACAATGAAATTATACAGAAAATATGCATGAATGTAAAAAAGAAATTCCATATAACCAGACAATAGGAATAAAGTATCACCAAAATGACTGCATCATGCATTCTGTGTGGGAAATAAACAAGTACAATTAGCAGTGAGTAGGAAAGAAGAAGATAGAGACCTAATGGCAGAGGTGTGTCAGGGCGTTCCACCAAAACCCGTGTGTTTCGCTTATCCCACTCCTAAATTGAGCAGCTACTAATACTCACAGCTGATGAGGTGATTTGGGACATACTTCTGATTGGCTGACTACCGTGTAAATGAGGTAAGTTTTGGGACATACTTCTGATTGGCTGACTACTACGTAAATGAGGTGACTTTTGTGAAAACTTGCCATTGGCTAACTGTAACCCCCAAAAAGGTATCAAACTAAAAGAAAAGGAAAAAGGGGCGCTCAGAGTCTGGTGGCAGATATGCCTCTCTGAGCCCCCCGGCGAAATGAAGCTGACTCTCCAGCTCTCCGTGTGCCACTGGGGTTTTTCTTCAGCCAAGAGCTGTTCGCACCTGTGGGAACATTTTGGTTCCCTGACGGGAAACCGAGCACGCTGGCCCGTTGAGCCACCGGTTGGGCACGTCAGACCGCAGGACCTCCCCACAGAGCCCAGCCGGCGTTTGCGGGACCTCCAGCCGCCCTCGGGGCTGCGTCCCCCGGCCACAGTGGAGACGCGGACCAGCTGAGCAACAGCCAGGACGCCGGGCAAGGTGAGGTCCCGGACCGACCCAGGCGGGCCGGCCGGTAGGCGAGAGGAGCTTGGTCACCTCCTGAGAGTCAGGGTACCCGGTGGGCGGGCGCGTGTAACCGCCAAGTGCACGCGCGGGTGGGAGCCCCCCGTGACTGCTTGCGGCCTCGGAGTCCGTGGCCCACGGCTTCGGCGACGGGCGTGAGCGGGCCCTAACCCGCGGTTCTGTGGCGGCGCGGGCGGCAGGACGCGGTTCGCTCCCCGAGCCCGGGTTTATGGGGGCACGCCTTGGCCAGGACGCGCCCTAGCTCCCGCAGGGACGCAGCCAGGGGACACCTGAGAGGAGCCCCACCCCTTGTCTGCCCTGCGACGTTCCTGACGGGAGGGGAGGGCGCCGAGGCGCAGGCGGGACCCAGGCGGGAAGGAAGGGAGGGAGGGCGCTGTGGTGGCAGGGAGGGCGAGAGCGTGGGAACCAACGCCCAGGTAAGCCTTGGCCGTCGGAGTCAAAACCTGCAGTTCTAAAGTGCATGATACAACCTTCGAGAAGGGATTTCAAGGGGATTGTGGAGTGAGCATGACCGCGGGCAGGCGACGCCCTGTGTGGGATAGAGTGGCCCGCCTGCGCAGTGGGATGGCCTGCGGAAGGCACTCTCCACCTGCCAAAAGGCCAGGCCGTGTGGCGAGTGTCTCGGGAACCCGGACATCCAGACCAAGTCCCTTACACAGACTCTGGGCTAGAGACGCCCAAACACTAGCCCTTGGGCGCGGTTCTGGGTTGACAAGGGACGGAGCAGGGTGCCAGGAGCTCGAAAGGCACGCGCCCTCAAGACGAAGCCCGTCTGCCAGGGCCACTCGCCGGAAGACCCACCGCCTACACTGCCATTGCCGCGCCTCCCGCCCGCCAGCGCCCTGATGCCGCCGCCTTCGGCGCCTTCTCGGAGCGTGAGCCCTCGTGCGTGAGCCCAGCCAGGAGGAGCCCGGGGAGTTGGCCCCAGGCAGAAGAGACCCCTCGCGGGCTGCGGCCCGCCCAGCCTACCCTTCAGACGCCCCGTGAAGGTCAAGGACCCACTCAGGGCCGGGAAGAGGCGCCCCCAGCCGGGCTGCACGTCTGTGCCACCAGCCCTTCTCCACCAGGGACGCCTGGATTGGAGCAGCACACTCCGTCACACTCGGGGAAGCCGCAGGCCCTCATCGGCCTCCCAGAGTCCGTCTCTCAGACCACCGCGACCTGGGAAGATGCCGACCACTCCCGTCGGCACTCTCCAGCACGAGGAACCCCGACGACCCTGGCCGGAACCAGGGGGCGGCTGCGGGATGGGATCCTGGCCGGAACCAGAGGGTGGCTGCGGGATCGGATCCTGGCCGGAACCAGGGGGGCGGCTGCGGGATGGGATCCTGGCCGGAACCAGGGGGTGGCTGCGGGATCGGATCCTGGCCGGAACCAGGGGGGCGGCTGCGGGATCGGATCCTGGCCGGAACCAGGGGGTGGCTGCGGGATGGGATCCTGGCCGGAACCAGGGGGGCGGCTGCGGGATCGGATCCTGGCCGGAACCAGGGGGTGGCTGCGGGATCGGATCCTGGCCGGAACCAGGGGGGCGGCTGCGGGATCGGATCCTGGCCGGAACCAGGGGGNGAACCCCGACGACCCTGGCCGGAACCAGGGGGTGGCTGCGGGATCGGATCCTGGCCGGAACCAGGGGGGCGGCTGCGGGATCGGATCCTGGCCGGAACCAGGGGGTGGCTGCGGGATCGGATCCTGGCCGGAACCAGGGAGTGGCTTTGGGATGGGATCCTGGCCGGAACCAGGGGGTGGCTGCGGGATCGGATCCTGCCGGAACCAGGGGGTGGCTGAGGGATGGGATCCTGGCCGGAACCAGAGGGTGGCTGCGGGATGGGATCCTGGCCAGAACCAGGGGGTGGCTGCGGGATCAGGCACCGGGGACGTCTTGGACGTTGAGCAATGGGCCTCGCGAGCGGCACCCAAAGTCAATCCTGACTGGGACTTCAAGACGCCAGGGGGGCGTGCCGCCCTAGATCGCACCGAGAGGCCCTCCTGCAGGGCTACGAGGAGGGGCCAAGAAACCAACCAACACGAATAAGGTCGCCCTTGTACCTCAGCGACAGATGAGTCTCCCAGGGACTTTCACGAGCGCCTGTGCGAAGCATATCGAGTGTACACCCCTTCTGACCTGGAAGCAGCCGAGAATCAGAGAATGGTGAATGCGGGTTTGTTGGACAGGCGGCCCCAGACATCCGGAGAAAGCTGCAGAAGTTGGAGGGATTCTAGGGAACGAACATCTCCCAGTTAATGGAGTGGCTCAGAAGGTGCATGTCAATCGAGATCAGATGGCACAGAGGGAAAGGATCAGAAGATGAAGAAAAAGGCCGCGCTCCTGGCTGCAGCCTTGGGCCGGCCGGATCCATCCACCGGCCGCGCTGGGGGAAAGGGGGAGCTAGGAGGCGAGCGCCCCTAGCAAGGGATCAGGGCGCTGGCTGCAGAGGGGCGCGGCTGTGGGAAGAACGAGTGCCCTCACAGACGGCTCGCCACCGCGAGGAGGGCTCCGTGTGAGGCCGCCGGACGGGTCGCAGGCCCAGGACCCGCGGGGGCTCGCTGGCACAGGCTCCGTGTGGGGCCAGCCGGTTCCCTCGCTCTCGGCTCCGGAACCTGTGGTCAGAATGAAGATAGGGGCCAACAAATGACACTTATGGTAGATACTGGGGCTGAACATTGGGTCGCAACAACCCCGTGGCCCTCTCGCACAATGAGAGACGGCGTAACAGGAGCTGCTGGAAACCGGGTGGCCAGGCCCTCCGTCAGCCTCGGACATGCCGTATGGGAGGACCCCAGATAAGGCACGAGTTCCACTGTGTGCCAGTGTCCACTGCCTCTCTAGGACGGGATTTATTGAGCAAACTAGGAGCACAGATAACTTCCACCCAGGGGGCCCGCGAGCCCGAGGCTGGCGCGGCGGGAGCGGCCCTCGCACTGGCGGTTGTGGCCCCCGAGAAGCAGAGCGGCCGGAGGCTGCGTGAGGGAGTCGGGGAGGAGAGAATCCTATCCAGTTTAGGCGAGACTTCCCGCCGGACTGGGCAGAAGACGCCCCCGCCCCCGTCTTGCGCAGCAGCACGCCCCTTTAGTGGCCGAGGTAAAGCCGGGTGCCCGGCGGGTCAGAAGACAGCGGAGCCCTCTCTCTAGAGAAGCACGAGGAGGGGTAGGGGACACATCGAGGCGCTGAGGAGAGAAGGGATCTTGGGGAGGGCCAGTCCCCTTGGAACACGCCGCTCCTGCCCGTGAGAAAGCCAAGCGGAGGGGCTTACCGCCCTGTCAGGACCTGCGACTGGTGATGAGGCCACGATGACCCTCCACCCGGTGGCCCCGAAGCCGTGCACCCTCCTGGGACTCATCCCACCAGACGCCCCTGGTTCTCCTGGCTGGACTTAAAACATGCATTCTTTGGCCCTCGACTGGCTCCAGCGAGACAGCCATTGTTCGCTTTTGAATGGGAAGATGCCCAGACAGGAAGGAAAACTCAGCTCACCTGGACGTGGCTGCCACAGGCTTCAAAACCTCACCGACGCTGTGGGGGAGGCCGTGGCTACAGACCTCAACTCCTTCCCGCAAGAGGAGACCCGCGCACTGCTGCAATACGTTGCCGACCTTCCCCTGACGGGAGTAACTAAAAAGGACTGTGAGCAGGGCACCCGCCGTCTCCCACAGCTGCTCACAGATAAAGGCTGTAAGGCTTCCTGGAAGAAGGCACAGAGCTGCAGACAGCAGGTCAAGTCCCGAGGCTTCCATGTCTTCAAGGGCGCCGCACATGGGTCAGGAACGTGAGCTCGCGGTCTGCACCATCCAAAGGCCCACCACGAGGAGACGGCTGCGGGAGTGCCTCCGGCGGCAGGATTCTGCCACATGTGGATACCAGGTTCTCCCTAAAAGCCAAACCCTTATATGAGGCACTGCGGGGCCCGACAGTGGGGAACTAGAATGGACTGAAAGCCAGGAGAGGGCTTTTCAAGAATTAAAAGAGTTGCTCAAGAAAGCCCCACGTTGGGGTTACCAGCCCTCACCAAAGGCTCCAACTTGCTCGTGCACGAAAAGCAGCCAACAGCTTTGGGTGTACTGACACAGACGGTGGGCCCTTGGCAGAGGCCGGCAGCCTGCTTGTCCAAACAGCTGCACAGTTGCCGTTGGCTAACTGTAACCCCCAAAAAGGGTATAAAACTAAAAGAAAATGAAAAAGGGGCGCTCAGAGTTTGGTGGCAGATATGCTTCTCTGAGCCTGCCGGTGAAATAAAGCTGACTCTCCAACTCTCCGTGTGGCGCTGGGGTTTTTCTTCTGCCAAGAGCTGTTCACACCTGCGGGAACAGTAGCTGGGGCAGGGAGGGCTGGGTCACTGTCATAACTGGAATGTCAGCATAAATGGAAGCAGTCTTGTCTAGAAGAAATCAGAAAGAGTAGAAGCAGGAGGATTGCATGATATGTCAGGAAGATTGATAATGTCAAAGTGAGGAATGTGGTGATGAAATCTTGCAATGGGCTTGCAGAACAAAAAACTCAAAAGAAATCATGTGAAGATCCTGAGGCATGAATAATATTAGCTTGTGTTAATATTAATCTCACCCCTCCAGTTTGTCATAATACTAATCTTACAGGTTTCACTGTACATCACTTACCTTGTGACCATTTCCTCCAAAATCAAGATTTTGACGTAGTTAGAAGCTCAGACCTGACAAATCAGACTCTGTCACACTATGCAATTAGAAGAAAGAGGCTTCAAGTCCCTGTCTGAGTTCACAGAGAGAAATTGGTTTGTAGGGCACTTTGATGTACCGTGGATATAGCACTGAAGTTGTCTATCATCTTCACTAGAGTACAGCATGCATAGGCCTGGTATTTTATTATTTTAGCTTGGCAGGTAAGTGTGTAGAACAATATCTGACACGTAGTGGGTGCCCAACAAGTGTGTGTGCTACATTGATTTTGAGATTATAACTAGAACAAGGACTTGCTCAAATTGCTACAAATTTAGCTGGTGTATTTTGACAAATATAATTTTTAAAAATGTAATAATTATTCTAGTTATCAGTTGATTTACATAGTGTAGTATTATTTTGGGAAGCTACCCCAAATTCCTAGTTTATCATTGTAAAGTAGTTGATAAAGGCAAAAAAAGTGAAATTGTTCATAAAAGAGTAGTTCATATCATTAAGTGGATGAATGAACTGATTTGAGGATAAATGTTGAGATTAGAAATTATGAGAAGGGTGAATGAAGGGTAAAGAGACCATTATGGGCATCTAAAACACAGGAAGCAAATTGAACAGTTGAAAGGAGTAGTTTAGGGGAGGCTCAATCAGCTTTGTATGAGGCTACTGATAAAGAAGGGAAAGCTAGCCAGAATCGGGCTAATCTTCAAAGATTATGTTGAAAGACCCCTGGGCTCCCCTGTATCTCATGCATAAAGGAAACTGGGGGACATCCTAAGTTTGTGAAAGTTCTAGGAATCTTCATTATGCATGCAGGATAGACAAGTTTTTACAGATATTGTCCAATTGCCCCTCCATCCATCTGAGCAAACTCTGGCACGACCTGTATTCAGGTGATGAGCTCCTGAGTCAATGCCACTTGCATGTGAACCTCTGGATACAGTGTCATGGCAGTGAGAACTGGTGTTTTGCCCACCAAGCCATTCCCTCCAGCATAAGGTTTGAACCTTCACAGTCATAACTCTAGCGTCTCTATTGCAACACACTTAATAACAGACACTGTAATATAAAACAGGATAAATGGGCAATTCAGTAATTTGGAATATGCATGCTTACTTGTCATAAATCACAAAGTGACCAACTAACTTCCTTTCACCACTTCTCCCATCATATTATCCAGTCTTAGGTACACTCCTATCAAACATCATCTAGGGCTCAGTGGAGTTTTCCCTCTGATGATCTCCTCCTCTTTGGAGCAGAGTTAGTAATGTTCAGGATGCCGGGACACTGAGAAATTTCTCAAGAGGTGGGGCATGGAAACAGTCAGCTCACGCAACCTGGGGGCGTGGCTCGCTCACTTGCAGTCCTGGTACTTCCTGTGTGGATGCCAGCACATCTCATGGCATCACTCAGGCCATTTCTCTTCCCGTACCCTATTTCTTCTTCTCCACCTTGTCCCCTCTAGCTGCCTCTGCTTCTCCTCTCAAGGTTCCTCTCCTCCTTCCTAAAGTTGTCATTTATCTCAAATTTTGTCAGCTATTTTCAATGGCGTAGAATAGAGTAAATGCACAGGCCTTGCTAAAGTAAATTCCAGGATTTAAATCCCAACTTTGCCACTTGCTACGATTATTTGCACAAGGAACCTATACATTTATCATATTGGTCTTATGTTTTTTATTTGATTATTAATGGTTACTTATATTCTCAAAAACAAAAATTAACATTTGAACATTGTGTATAACAAAGGCTACATATGTTATATAATATTAAGGTATATTTTATGCCTTACATGTAGGTTATTAACTGCTTTAACTTACATAATGGACACATGTGTCATCTGTAACTCATTCTGTAGGCCTGTTGTCATTACAGATCACTATGCTATAAAGCTTTAGGGATACACAAGGGAAGACGGCAGTCCGGGGTGTGAGGGGAAGGGAACTCAAATATGAGGCAGGGTGTTCTAGTGGAAGAATCATGGTCTTTACAGTAAGAAAGATTTGGCTTCAATTTTAATTTAACTTTAGAAATCACACCTAACTCTCTAACCTTCATTTTCAGCTATTGTGAAATGGAGGTAATAATACTGGTATCACAGGCTATGTTAGGAATTAAACTCCTAGCATGTATTGGCTGCTAAATTAATATAGCTTTTCTTCCCTTCAGTCTGCTATGGTGTTGTGACTCTTTGACTAAAATTATAATATGCTTTAAACGAAAATATATGAAAATTTATAATGTAGTACCCAAAGAATTGTTATTTATATTGATGACATTTTGGTAACATAGATTGTAAAAAAAAAGTATACAAACTTTTATATTTTTCCTTGACCCATGTTAGTCTTCAAATAAGTAAAAACATTTCCTCAGAGTGGATTATCATCTTGAAAATCACATGCAAAAGCCATGTAGTTGAATTTTGATTTAAACTTGAATCCCTACTTGTCTAATAAAGTATTGTTTAAAAACTGAAAAAAAAAAATTTCCTCAAAATTGAGTACCTAAGAACCATTCAAAGGTTTTCTTTCCTTTTCTTCATTTGCCTGAGACCCTTGTATTTTTTTCTCAATTTGCTCTAACTGCAGGGGCTTTTGAAAAGGGAATTAAAATCTTTTCACCTTCAAGTATTTTCACTTTATGGTATCAGTACGTGGTAAGCAGAAGTTTATTTTTTTCTTTGGAGGTTCTTCTCTCAATACATATATATACTTCTAATTTTTCTTGAGTAAAACAAGACTTAATAGCAATATCCAAAAGAACTTCTTCAGTAAAGAACAAGTAGATCAAAGATCTTTCTTGTTTATAGAGAAATACAGATTTCCTTGGAAATGTAATTTAAATGGTCAAATGATATACTTTTCAAACTTAATTTTACTTGGTTACATGTGTGTATTATCATGGGGCAGGGAGGTCCCTTTCAAGATATGTCTCTAGCCCTTGGCATTATCACTTTGTTATAGTTTTATGACCAGGTCTTTAAAAGGTTTATATTATGAAATATATAATATATACACAAAGGTACATAAGAATAAAGTTAACAAAAGAATAATATGAATACTTATATAATCTCCACCCAGATTTGTCTGATCTGAATATTGTTATTCATATTCTCAATCTCTACATGTCATACATTTCTGTAACTTGCTTTGTTCTAATTAACATTAAGATTTAGAGATTTGCCCATGTTACTATGTAGCTCCAGTGGTATAACACTCAATTGGCTGAGTGTCCATTTTCTGTTGATGCATATGTATATTATTTCCAATGTTATAAACAGTGCTGTATTGTATAAGTCTGTACATGTTTTCTTGGGCTCATTCACTCATTCAACAGATATTAATTTTGCCACTACTATGTAATAGGCCCTATGTCAGGTACTAGAAAAACAAAGACACATAAAATATAGTTTCAGCTCTTGAGACTCTCAGAGCCTAGCAGAGGACAAAGATGTACAAACAAAGTAGTATTACACAGTTTGCTAGTGCAATATTAGGGGTGTGTGTGTGCATATGTGCATAGATATGTACATGTCTGTCTGTCTGTCTAGAAGGAGAGAGACAGAGGCAGAGACTGAAAAGGAAAAACAGAGCGAGCTTCACTGGGGAGGGAGCGATGGCTGTGTTCCACTGACTCTGGTGATTAAATTATTGAGCTGCATCCTATCTCATAGAATGAACAGAAATTCAGTAGGCAGAATAGAAGGGAATGAGAGCTATAAAATGCTCTCAAAGAAAATATTTACTCTTTCAAAATGATGGTACCTGACTATGAATAATAAAAGATGAAGATGAACCTTTGGGAAGGGCCAGCCTGCATAACAAATTGAGAGATTTGGATTTTAGCCTGTAGGTCATGGGTAACCTTTAAATAGTGTAGGTACTGAAATAACATGATCATATTTAAATTATAGGAAAGTCACTCTGGTAGCCTCTGGGCAGGGATGAGACTGGAAGTAGCACTGGTTGAGTCTAAACTAACACGGGAGTAGATGAAAGTGAGAGGGAGAGACATGAAATAGACTAGAAGGACTTACTGCCTTTGGAAACTGAGTATATGGTGTTACCATTAACAAGGCAGCAAGGAAGCAAAGTTTGGGAGAGAAAAAGATAAGTGGGTGGGAGGAGATGATGAGTTCAGTTTGACTTGAGTCTATTCTCTTTAGTTTTACTTGTTTATTTATTCTTTCACACCTGTGCTGTGCATTCAACTTTCCTGAGGCTGTGCTGAAAGCAGTTCATGACATGCTGGGGCCTACATGCTAGTGTGGATTGAAAGCCCTCCCGAGTTGTGGAGTATGTAATCCTTATCTTATAAAGAGTGGTGCCTAACACAAATATAGATTTTCCTGGTATATCAGGAAAGTTTAACTCACGTATATCAGGTGAGTTAAAATCTACTATAGGATTTCTGTTCCCTTTTTGGATATGTCCCTTGAATATTATCACTCTCTTCCAGCGAGGGACTCTAATAAATGTCATCTGGACTACACTGAAGAGAAGGTTTAAGGCATTTTTCCCACAATACTTTCAGTGGATTTAATAATTTTTAATAAAGCTTCCTTTGTATGAGGCTATATGAAGTCATAGTTTATAGTTGTGAAAAAGCTACTTAACACACTTATGTAAGGCATGAAATATAACTTAATATTATGTAAAATTTAAATATGTCATGCTAACATGGGATAACATGGCACCTCTATTTAAAGTAGACAAGTTCTCTTTCAAGGATTATATTGTGAATTATGGAGTGTAACAAAATAATAAAAGAGGAGAAGAAGAACGGAAATACAAAGGAACTAGATGAGATATATGATGAGCAGGGAATGGTAAGAATTACAGTAGTACAGTGTTAAAGTGAGTCTCACTGTATTGTGACCTCCTGCAACCAGAACTAGGTCTTATTCATCTTTGTGTTTCTTATATCTAGTGAAGAACCTTACTCTTAGGACTAGAAAACGTGCTGTTGAAGGGATGAATTTCCTTCAGTAGAAGTCAGGTGCTTATATGGGTTTAAGCTATTCTCCTAGAAAGTGAGGAGTGGCAGATGATCTCGTCAGGGCCTATTCAGCCTGAGATTCTCTTTAATACCTTGTTTAGGGCTGTCCCACTTCATGAAGGCTTAATATGGCATTGCATGAGCACTATTGACTCAGAGCTTGCACCTGCAGAGTTTAAAGGAAAGATAGGGAGGAGGCAGGGAAACAACTGAGAAATGATGACTGTCTTCAGCAAAAGAACTAGAAAATAATACTATTGCTTTACTTTCTAGTGTGGGTAGGAATCTGAGCCCGTCTGCAGGTGAAGTCATCATTCCTGTGGTATGTCCTGTGTGTGGTATTGCTGAATGTTTCTTCCAGGCATGTGTTGACTGGCAGAAAGTAAAATGATTGCATTAGATTTATAGTCATTATTAGTTGTGGCTCTGCAATAGCATCCATGCATCTAATTAAAATCCAGCAAAATTAAAAAAAACGGGGTTCAAAATGTTACATGTCAATGCTGTTGTAATAATCTGTACAGAGGCAGTGTCTGAAATGTCCTGTGGAGAGTCAGCCAGTATACCTGCTTACCTGCTTTAGGTGTGGCTTCGGGTTTGAAGGAGAACAATGAGTAGCAAGGAGTGTGTGTTGGTATATACCTGCTGTATCAGCTGGAGACCGTAGTCCAGTGGCTCTGTGTAACAGTGTAACAGTGGCTGACACAGGTAACAGAGCAATTTTAGTTCATTTATATGTGGTCATGAAAGCCGATAGAGTTTATTTGTTTAAACCCAAAATAAATAACTAGATAGTCACAAAATAAGTTGAATTGCTAAAAATGCCAAAAAGAGATTAACAATGATTATTATAAAAAAATTAAGGAAATTTAATTATACCTTGACTTTTTTGAAGGAAAAAAGGGTTTGAAGCAACTTATTTAAAAAGATATAGTCACTTTGATTACATGGAAAGACATTCACTTTTAGTAACCTAGTATCAGTAAAGCTGTATGCAATACAATATTCATATTGTGTTTGAGATTTCAATTAGAAAACTAAGAAGGCAAAGGCAATTATCATACATTGAGTGCTGATGTATGCCAAACACCATGCTCTATGCTTTCTTCTACTTAATTTTATTTTAACAGGAAACTTAGGATAAGAGGTAAGAAATATTATTGTGTCTATTGGATTTTTTAAATAAATGTGGAGTATAAGGCTTGCCATTAGTATAAGATCACAAATTTACAGTTGTCAAAGTGGAATTCTGCTTGCCTCTACAGCCCAAGTTCTGTCCACAGACTCAGACTGCACGCTCATGCAGACCTAATGGCAAACTGGAGTCCCTCCTGGGAAGCTGCTGGTTCCTAATGTAGAGAAGCTCAGTGTCATTCCATCTTCCCACATGAAAAATACTCATATTATACCTTGTCTTCTTATGCCACATGGAGCAGAATAACTGGTACACATCTACACTTCCTCTAAAATTTGTGGATTTGTAATTTGGAACTTCTGGAATTGCTGCTCACGCTCCCCACCCCTGCCACCCCCACCAATCCTTGCTACCATTGCCAGGTAAGACACTGCCAAGACCTACAGAGACACAGCTGTGTCACCTGTCTCTGCAGTCCTGAGAGGGACCAGCCAAGCCAATTAAATCATAAGGCACAAATGAGAGAACTACTGAGATGATATTCTTTCTCCTCTTGGAAGCTCTTTATTCCTTACTAGCAAAACACAAGGAAAGAAAGAAAAGAGAGAAAAGGAAGGAAGGAAGGAAGGAAGGAAGGAAGGAAGGAAGGAAGGAAGGGAGGAAGGGAGGGAGGGAGGGAGGGAGGGAGGGAGGGAAAGGGAGAGAGAGAGTGCAGGGAGAAGAGGGAGAAGAGGGAGAGAGGGAGAGAAGGAGGGAGGGAGGGAGAGAGAGAGAAAAGAAAGAAAGAAAGAAAGAAAGAAAGAAAGAAAGAAAGAAAGAAAGAAAGAAAGAAAGAAAGAAAGAAAGAAAGAAAGAAAGAAAGAAAGAAAGAAGGAAAGAAAGAAGGAAAGAAAGAAAGAAGGAAAGAAAGAAAGAAGGAAAGAAAGAAAGAAATGAAACTTATCTCACAAAGAAAACTTTGAGTTTATTAGTCAGAATTCTGGGGATTTATCTTTTGCCTCAAAATGTATTAAGATATATTCAATTGCTTTCTCACGTTAACTCCTTTTCAGCAAGCTAAAGTATACAGAATAAGAGCCTAGGTGACTTGCCTATTTTCATGAGTCTTTTTCTTTTTTCTTTCTCCTAATTGAATTAATGTGCCTCTTTCCAAGAATTGGCATTTCATGCCCATCTAAAGTCAAATGTAAGCTCCACACTCCTTCCCTTCCTTCATTTATGCTACACATTGATTGACCCCCTAGTACTGCCAGGCACTGTGGTGAGTGCAGGGAGTATAACAAAATTTACTGAGTTTCTTCCCTCGTGGAGCTTATAGGCTACTCTACATAGACACTGATCAAGTAACAACGTGGAAATATAATGGCAAAATTTGAAAATTGGTGAGAAAGATAAGTGCAGGATGCTATAGATGCACATAGAAGGGGCTTGGTCTAGTGTCAGGGTTGGTGGCTCAGAAGGCCTCCCATAGGAAGTGACTTTTCAGCAGATATGCTTTCCAAGGGTTTATTTTTAGTAGGTGAGAAAGACCTTAGCAGTTTTCTTTCCTTTTACCAGTTAACTACAGTTAACTACTCACCTTGCATGCATCTGGCATATGTTCATTACTCAATTATACCAGTCTCCTTCCTGATAGTACATTGTGAGTTCCCTGAGGATAGGAGCTCAGCGGGTGCTCTTTGTACTCCCAACCATGTCTCCTCGAACTCTTTTTAGGCCACGTGGGAAGGGATTGTTTGGATAGGATAAGAACTCCACCATGAAGACCCTTGATGTATTTGAGGGAAGGTCTCAAAGATTTCTCAAATCCATTTATGTGGATTTGGTTCATTTTTTTTAAAACAAGAATTTAGCTTATTTTCTATGTCATTTTATTTTTTTGTTGTTTGTTTTAGTCATTTTTTTAACCTTAAAAATTATTTTTTTCTTTGCATGATTCCTTTTCAGAGAGTTTCATTCTCTATATATTTTTAGTTTTTCTGAATGAATACGAAATGTGTTGCCTTTCTTTTGGTTTGATCCTTGCTTTGCAAAGTATGTTATTAGCACCTATAAATTCTCCCCAAACAAGCTTATAGGCAAGGTAACAGAGTTACCGGTTAAATCCCTAGGAGTAAAGAGAGCTTTTTTTTCATTCTCTCAAAATACTTGCTCTTTCCTGACTTTGGCTTATACACTGACCTCACCTATTACAGTGGACTCCATAAGGTTTATTTAGTCCAAAGCATTGTTCAATAACATTATTTTTATATTTTATGGAGGACCAAAATTAGAAATGACACCATTCAGTTTGCTTATAGCTGTGACAGAACGATCTCTTGTTACTGTTTGTTCCAGCCGTTGTTATGTGATGACTCTATGTGTGAGGTTGGGCCTGTGGGAGAAAACGCCACTCCCTGTCTGTGGAGGGTGGGGTCTCAAGTAAAAAGTGAGGTCATTCATCACCGCCGCGTCTCCGATCAGCTGGGAACTGGTATGATACTCAGACCAGAAATATGGATGAATGGGGAGGTCTTTGCTCAGTGGTAGAGACAGAACCACCTATTGGCTTTGCAGGAAATGAGTCAGGTGCCCAGTGATCTGCTTTTGTCAGTGAGAAGGAAGATACCAAAGTAAAGACTGGTAGGTGAGTTGTGGTGGATTTCTACAGCCCTCTGGGGTAGTTTGATTTCCTACAAACTTGGAATTTTGCAAAAGCAGTGTTCTCCTCCCCCCATCATATGCTTGACAGCTTTCCAATACTTAATGTTTTTTTCCTCATGAGATCAATAGTGATATTAATGAATGTGATTTTTATGTTGTATAATATGTGACATTTATAATATCTACAAAACTTAATGAAGTGATATTCTCCAAATAAGCAATGTATGATGTCACTAAATCCATTCAAAATGCTAGATAGGCCAATGGATTTTACTATTACAGAGTATGAATATTAAAAATTTATTGAAATGAATTCAAATTCCACATTGCAACTAACCTTTAAGAAACTATCACTCGTCAAGTTTTGGTAGAGAATCAAAGACAGATATCTGCAATTATCATAAGAGGCTATTAAAACATTCCTCCTTTTCCCAACTGTGTATGTGTGTAAGGCTGGACACAGAAGCAGATTTAAGAATCCAGCTGTCTTCTGTTAAGCTGGACATTCAAGATTTTCAAAATGATAAGAAAATGCCTATTGTCTCAATAACGTTTTTGTTTTGGAATATATAGTTAATTAAAATGTGTTATTTATTTTCACATGTACTAGACTTACTCTTTTTTCAAAAGAAGTAACTATTTAAATAATTTACCAATTTTAATTGCTTATATGTTCAGATCAATGGATATAAGTCACATAAACAAAGCTCTTTTGAGTTTTCAATAATTTTTAAGAATGTAAAGGGGTTCTGAGTCCAAAAAGTTTGAGAACTACTAGTTTGCATATCACAGTCTCTTAACTTCATTTATGTCCCTGTTCCAATGGCGTATGTATAGAGAAGCCTATCTAAAAACCATAGCCTTTTATTTTTGTCTCTAATACTTACCATTACCAGTGTATTATGTTTCTGTTTATTTATTTGCTTATTAACTATCTTCCCTATGAGAATGTAGGGAAGGGATTTTTGTCTGTCTTGCTCATTGCCTTGTCCCCAGCACCTACTACTTGACACATAGTAGCTGTATCGCTAATACATGTTAAAGGAATGACAGTATTTTCCTATGTGGATGTTTTCCTACTATTTTTCTGAATAGTTCTAAAACTTTAGAGGTTCCGTGTGTAATTCTTTTTAATTGTGCCTATATTTAGTTTATTATTACCTTCGCTAATAATATTTTTCAGAGTCTCTGTAGGTTATTCTACTCCCTAACAAATCCAGTCAGTTATCGCATGGTGGGACTGCAAACTAGTGCAGTCTCTATGGAAGATAGTATGGGGAGTCATAAAAAAATTAAAAGTAGACCTACCATGTGATCTAGCAATCCCACTACTGCACTACTGGGTATTTACCCAAAGGAAAAAAAATCATTTGATCAAAAAGACACTTGCACTAGAATGTTTACTGAAGCACAATTCATAATCACAAGGATGTAGAATCAACAAAGTGCCCATCAATTCATAAGTGGATTAATAAAATGTGGTATATGTACACCATAGATTACTACTCAGCCATAGTAGTACTACTCATCATAGAGTACTACTTTTGCAACAATCTGGATGGAACTGAAGATCATCCTCCTAAGTGAAGTATTGCAAGAATGGAAAAACAGACACCACATGAACTAACCAATCAGCACTCATGTGCACAGATGAAGGTAAAACTTAACAGAAATTGTGCAGGTGGAAGGCCGGAGGAAGGGATGGGTGAAATCATACCTAATGGGTACAGTGTACATTATCTGGGTGATGGGCACATCTATAACTTTGACTCAAGCAGAACAAAAGTAATGCATGTAACCAAAACATATGTACCCCTATAATATTCTGAAATTAAAAAAAAACAAGGAAACACCATTAAAAATATAAAAATAAATTTTTAAAAAAGAAATATATTTTATTTCCTACTATTGCTGTGGAACAAGCCACGGCAAAATTCAGTGGCTTAAAACTGTCATCATCATTATAACTCACAAATCTGTAGTTTGGTGGGGAATGAACACACGCACTAGGCTCAGCTAGTCTCAGATTGATTCATTCATATGTTTATAAGTCGGCTGGATTACTTACGCATCTGCGAATCTGCTGGGGGCTTTGCTCTACCTGGGTTTGTATGAGGCACTGGAGCTCTTTCCACATGTGTCTTGTCCTCATCCCAGGACCGGCACACAGGCCCAGATGTGGCCGTCCTGTGGCGATGGTGGAAGGGCCAGAGGACAAGTGGAACACTGTGAGACCTCTTGAGGCTCAGAACAGGCACATTGTACTTTCTGTCTTGTTCTACTGACCAAATTGACTTTTCTGGTCAGGCTCAGATTCCAAGTATGGAAATTCCACCTCTTTAATGAAATGAACAGCCAAGTCACATAGCAATGAGTTTGAATCGCTGGGATGGCAGATGGGAAATAGGAAGTAGGGCCTTTAATGCAATATATAACACAATTTATGACTTAATATATAATTTATGCATATGTTCATATGTGTATGTGTGTGTGTATATATATAAAACATTTTCATTGTTTTTATATACATAAAATGTATATATGTCTTTCCATGTGTGTATACATACACACACATACACACATACAATAAGACAAAAGTTTTACAAAAGAATACTCGCCCTTACTCCATGTCTGGCTCTTTCACTAGCAACATCTCCCTGGGAACCTCTGAAGTCTAAGCTGTCACGACTTCCTCTTCAATTTTTCTGACCTTACCTACTTACCCCTTCCATTTCCTTGTTTGAGTCTCTCTGATCCTGTAAAGTGCTATGCTTTTGAAATCCTGAAGCTAGGAAGTAAATTCTTTCATCTCCACTTCTCTTTCTTGTCTGACTCACTTTTCTGAGTCAATGAGCACAGAATGCCTTAGCTGCTGCTGGAATACTTACAGGAGGTGGGAGAGGGGAAGATCTAAGGATAAATATGAAGGGAATACCAGGGATTATAAAAACGTAGTTTGTATTTCCTAAAGATAAGGCCTCATTTGTCTGTATTGTCCAGACTATCTGATCTTCAGAACTATGTCTTTAAAACAAAAGGATTGTCTAAATAAAGCTGCATACCTACAACCAACTGACCTTCAACAAGGCAGACAAAAACATACTGGGGAAAATATACCCTATTCAATAAATGGTGCTGGGAAAATTGAGTAGCCATATGCAAAAGAATGAAACTGGATCCCTCTCTCTCACCATATATAAAAATTAACTCAAGATGGATTAAAGACTTAAACGTAGGACCTGAAACTATGAAAATTCTAGAAGAAAACCTAGGAAAAACTTCTGGTCATTGGCCTAGGCAAAAAATTTATGACTAAGACCCTAAAGGCAAATACAACAAAACCAAAAATAAATAAATAGTACTTAATTAAACTAAAAAGCTTCTGTATAGCGAAAGAAATAACAGAAAATAGACAATCTACAAAATGGAAAAAAATATGCATCCAACAAAAGACTGGTATCCAGAATCTACAAGGAATTAAACAACAACAATGACAACAACAAAACCCATTAGAAGCGGGTAACAGACATGAACAGACAAAAGAAGACATACAAATGGTCAAAAACCATATGAAAAAATGCTCAATGTCACTAATCGTCAGAGAAATGCAAATTAAAACCATAATGAGATACCATTTTACACTAGAGTGACCATTATTAAAAAGTCCAAAAACAATTGATGTTGGTGAGAATGCAGAGAAAAGGAAACAATTTTTCCCTGTTTTTGGTAATGTAAAATTAGTACAACCTCTATGGAAAACAGTATGGAGATTTCTCAAAGAACTGAATATAGATCTATCATTTGATCTAGCAATCCCAATTCTGGATATTTACCCAAAGGAAAAAAATCATTATATCAAAAAGATACCTGCACTCATATGTTTATCTCAGCACTATGCACAATAGCAAAGATACGGAATCTAGTCATTGGTTGTTGTGTTCAACAACCAATGACTAGATTAAGAAAATGTGTGATACTATATATGTGTACACACACACACTCACCCGTCATGGAATATTAGCCACAAAAAAAGAATGAAGTGATGATTTTAAAGCAACTTGGATGGAACTGGAGGCCAGTATCCTAAGGTAAGTAATTCAGAAGCAGAAAATCAAATATTGCATATTCTCACTTATAAGTGGGAGCTAAAAAGTGGGTATGCATGGACATTCAAAGTGGAATAATAAACATTAGAGTTGTGGGAGGGGGTTAGGGATGAAAAATTACCTATTGGGTAAAATGTATACTACCGTGTTTCCCTGAAAATAAGCCCTACCCATAAAATAAGCCCTAGCAGGATTTCTAAGCATTTGCACAATAGAAGCCCTATTCCAAAAATAAGACCTAGCGATGGGCTTGGCTACACAGCGCATCTGCACAACCCATGCATGTCGTCGAGGAGCAGGAAAGAAGATGAGCAGCCCTTCTCATCTGCCCCATGGTGACAGCTACTATCCCAGAGGTGACCGGAAAGGTGTGGGCAGCCCCACCTACAAGGTCGGCTCCCCCTGTCAGGTCCCAGCCCTGTGCTTGCTGTGAGCTGAGGCTTTGAGGGGAAAGTCTCCTCAGTGAAGTGAGGAGTGGGACACTCCGCTCTAGGTATTGTGTGTCTCCAGGGGGAAGAAGGAAAGCTGTGGCTGCCATTTTGCTCAGCATGTGGGCCTCTCTCACTCCCCACAAACACCAGGGGATAGATCAAATAATGATTCCTGCAGGAATGACTGCCTATCTGCAGACTCTTGATATTGCAATAAACAAGCCATTCAAAGACCATTTGTGCATGGAAATTAACGACTACATTGAAAGTAGAATGACAAGAAATCAGCGTGGAAACTTTTTGAAGCCTAGCCTGCAAGAGGTCGTGATGTGGGTGAAGGATTCATGGGATAAAATCACTGACAGTGTTACCAGTGCACTCCGAGCAGGTGACGTGGATAAGAGCTGCTCGTTCAATGAGAGCTCTAGTGCTCGACATGAGAGATTGGGGCCAATGGTTCTAAAGGAAATAGAGTCATAAGAAATTCAGGATGGAATTCGAGGTTTGGAGAGTTATGATGATGTCCCAGAAGAAGATGACTTAACTATATTTGAATAAATGTAGATTGTTGTACTGTACTTAAAAAAAAATAACACATCCCCTGTAAATAAGCCCTAGGGTGTCTTCTTAAGGAAAAATAAATATAAGACCCTGTCTTATTTTCAGGGAAACACGATATTTGAGTGATGGGTACACAAAAAGCCCAGGCTTTACCACTATGTAATATTACATATCTATATAACAAAACTGCACTTTTACTCTCTAAATCTATATAAGCAGCAACAACAACACAGCGGTTGGACTACTAGTTTTCAAATTGAGCACTGAGGAAACTAAGGGGCTTTTGGCTAGTTCCAGAGCTCCCCTCCACCTTTTCTTTTCAACTAATACATCTCTTTGTTTTGATTATTTTACACACTAAGCTTGGAAAATATCATTCGTTTAAAGAAAGGGTCCAAGAATGTTTGAAACCCATTTGACTTTAATACTCTATGTGGCTTCTTGCCCCCGAGAGCCTCCAAGCTTTCCCCATAATCCACCTGCACCAATGTTTGTATGCAGAGAATAAGGTTTGACTGATGGAAGGAAGAAAAGAGAAGCATTTGAATCCTACATGTCCATTGGCTGTGCAGAAAAATGGTTCAAGGCAGAAGTTGATGGAACTACTCAAATGATCCTTTGAATTTCTAAATACAAAGGGATTCCATATCCCTAGGTGATCAAATATGACACACAGTAGAGCCTTGCTGGCACTAAGCTCTGTAATGAACCTAGCACCATTCTGGTGCCCCAAGGAGTAATGGTTTGGGGAGCATTCACATAGTGTCCCTGGCATGGACATTGTTCTCACAACTGGAGTCACAGGCATACAGGTATCAGACAGGAACTCAAAAAGCTAGGAAAAGGGAAAAGAAACAAGATATCCTCTGTGGTCACTGCCACTGACTCACTGGTTTGTAAACACTTCTTAAAGATTCCTAGAAATAGCAGGAGGATCCTTAGGAGAAGACACTGAAGTGCTCTTATTACTAATACAGGCTCTATTTAGCTAAGATGCATTTAGCCATCATATTGCTGTCTGCAACGCAAATAATGCTGGAGAAAGTTTTTCTAATGTACAAAGGAACTTATACATTAATACAAATTCCATTCCAATTACTTTCATTATTTATTTAGCAGGACAACTTCCAGATGAAGGAGTGATCCACCTGAATAAGCATTTCCATGGTGTTACTTTTATATCTGAATTAGAGTTCTAGTTTTGTTCCCAGCCTCACCTCTGACTCATCATTGTGAAACTAAGAAATCATTTAGCCTCTCAGCACCTCAAAAATCTCTCTTTTGTGAATGAGGATAATGGGTAAACCTTTTTTTGCTTCACTGAATTGTTGTGAAGTTTAATTAGATAATGTTTACACAGCTCTTTGAACTCTACTAATTAAAGTGATGTGTAAATACAGTGCTTTCTTTTATCAGGATGGCTTGACTGAGCTGTTTCATAAAGACTTAAAGATGACTATGATAGGAAGATCCATAGGGGAGGGATTACTTTTTTTTTAAATTTATTTGAACTCAATTCTGAGGTTGTCAAATAAGCATATGAAAACACCTAGTTAGGGTTCTAATTGGTGAGAATAAGGATATAGCCTCACACTTGCTCAAGAGGTAATGGTTACATCTTTACATTAGGGAAAACTTAGCTCCTGTGTGTAGACTAGTGCCCTGTGTGTTTTAGGTATTGCTATGATTTTTTAAATTTTAGAATATTATGGGGTACAAACACTTTGGTTACATACATTGCCTTTGCACCGCCCAAGTCAGAGCTGTAAGCATGCCCATCCCCCAGACAGTGCACACTGCACCCTTTAGATGTGAATTTACCCATCCCCTCCTCCCTCCCCTGTGTGGCACCCAGTGAATGTTACTTCCATATGTGCACGTAAGTGTTGATCAATTAATGCCAATTTAATGGTGAGTACATGTGATGGTTGGTTTTGGATTCTTGTGATACTTCACTTTGAAGAATGGGCTCCAGCTCCATCCAGGATAATACAAGAGGTATTAGTTCACCATTTTTTCTTTTTGGCTGAGTAGTACTCCATGGTATACATATGCCACATTTTATTAATCCACTCATGTATCGATGGGCACTTGGGTTGTTTCCACATCTTTGCAATTGTGAATTGTGCTGCTGTAAACATTCAAGTGCAGATGTCTTTATTATAGAATGTCTTTTTTTCCTTTGGGTAAATACCCAGTAGTGGGATTGCTGGATCAAATAGTAGTTCTACTTTTAGTGCTGTAGGGTATCTCCATACTACTTTCCACAGAGGTTGTACTAGTTTGCAGTCCTGCCAGCAGTGTATGAGTGTTCCTATTTCTCTGCATCCACGCCAACATTTGTTGTTTTGGGATTTATGATACAAGCCATTCTCACTAGAGTTAAGTGATATCTCATTGTGGTTTTGATTTGCATTTCCCTGATGACTAGAGATGTCGAGCAATTTTTCATATGTTTCTTGGCCATTAGTCTATCTTTTTTTGAAAAATTTCTGTTCATGTCCTTTGCCCACTTTTCATGGGGTTGTTTGATTTTTTCTTTATAAAACTCAGGATAAATTAACAAGAAAAAGAACACATCATTTTTTAAAACATTGTTAGCTGGTACTGTTGTACTTGAAATGAAATTTGAAAATAGGTATAGGAAACAGATGATGACATAAGATCTCCATAGATTGACCTTTTAAGCTGGAATGGAGCAATACTGAGGAGAGCTTACTATACATTACACCTTTCAGCGTCATGTACAGACATAATGAATCAAAGAAACCAAGAAAAGATAAAAGGAAGCTCAAGATATCAGGCCGGGCGCGGTGGCTCAAGCCTGTAATCCTAGCTCTCTGGGATGCCGAGGTGGGCGGATCGTTTGAGCTCAGGAGTTCCAGACCAGCCTGAGCAAGAGCGAGACCCCATCTCTACTATAAATAGAAAGAAATTAATTGGCCAACTAAAATATATATAGAAAAAAAAATTAGCGGGGCATGGTGGCACATGCCTGTAGTCCCAGCTACTTGGGAGGCTGAGGCAGCAGGATTGCTTGAGCCCAGGAGTTTGAGGTTGCTGTGAGCTAGGCTGACGCCACGGCACTCACTCTAGCCTGGGCAATAAAGTGAGACTCTGTCTCAAAAAAAAAAAAAAAAAAAAAAGATATCAATAGCACTTCATGTTTGAAGTTGATGGGATGCCGCTATGCTATGGCACTTTACTGTTTACTACAACCCTGGGGAATATGAATAATTATTATCCTCATTCTTTCTTTTTCCCCTTCTTGCCCCTTTCCTTTCTTCTCTCTGGCTCCAATTCCAAGTTGCTTTTGCCCTGCTCCACTCAACCTCAGTGGGAGCCGGTTTCATGTCCATAATCTCCCTGCCTTATCTATAGTACCTGACATGCAAAGCGATGCTGCTCACGCAGGCATCCCTATGGAGAAGTCAGGTAAGCAGTCTCAAAGGTGAGGGTTGGTAACTTGGCGGAATTTCATCCACAGAAGCTGCCATGCGCCACTTTAATCATCTTTGTTCTTCTGCCAGATCAGAAATGATCAGAGTGAAGTTGGCATCTTTTTTCAGGAACAGTGTATTTTGTATGTTTTTTAAAGCCACAAGAAAAAATGTATGAGATGTATATATAAACCTTTGTTATACTCAAGGACAAAGCTTAAGTATTATTAAGAGTGGTTTACAACTCTGTTTTGTTTTCAGGTATTCCAAAGTTGATTACATCTGATATGGTTAAAGAAGGTGCTGCTGTAATTGATGTGGGTATCAACTATGTCCGTGATCCAGTGACAGGAAAGGCAAAATTAGTTGGAGATGTGGATTTTGAAGGTAATAAGCCAAATATCTTTTGATGAGTGGACAATCAAAAAAGATTCTACCTTACATATTTTGATAGAAAGAGAAACTTTCTGTGTGATGGGGACATTATTAAATTATTAATCATCATCACCTCTCTCCTCTGAGGGAAAAAAGTTTAATCAAATTTACATATTTCCTTTCTCCCTCTTTCTCTCCATCCCTCCCTCCCTTCGTTTTTTCTTCCCTTCCTTTTCTGCTTCCCTTCCTTTTAATTACACCATTAATATTTGGTTTGGGGATTAAATTTCTTGTAGTACAGTTTTTAGTGAGAGAATAGAATTTCAGCTGGCCTTCTATAGTCCTGGGCATTATTTTTATTTAGGGGATTTTATCTTACTCTACACTTTGCCACCTATGCTCTACACTCAGCCTCCACTCTTAGAGCCAGAAGGCATCTTAGGGTGAGCTTGCTAACCCTACACAAGGTTCAGACCTAGGCAGTTATCTGGATCCAGGCAGAGCTAGGCAGTTATCTGCACTTGTGTTTTACAGAGGGTGAGGAAGAAGAGCGAGGCTAAAATTTCTATGGCCAATAAAGGATATAAGGTAGCCAACGTGTAGTAGTAAAGAAACGAATTCTAACCCAATGCCTTCTCTCTACAGATGAGGAAACTGAGCCCCAAGACAGATATGTTTCTAGATGCCTGACTCCTAATCCAATTTTACCTCCAATATCTTTGTCAGATATTCACCTGCATTCAGGTTTTCAGTGTGGCCTAGAAGTCTTGGATGTCTATGAAGGCATGAATAGGGTAACATAAGGAGGTGTTTTTATATTAGAAATATTTTATGTATAAAACTGATCATTCTGTCCAAAAAAAAAGCAGGGCCACATTAAGCACTTCATTAGTTATAGGTATGTCCTTCCAAACTGAAAGGAATACATGATGCAATTTTTAAAAAATTTACCTTTTAGATTTTCCCTTGGAACCTGGTCATTAGCTAATGGTTTACCAAATCCTACCATGTTGGCCTAGCAATTTTAATGAATAAAATTGAAAATGCAGATGGTCAAAAGTGTTCTAGTGTATTGGCCACATATAAGTGAGATTCTAGGATGCATCAAGGACCAGACCCAGGAAAGCAATTTGAGCCTAGTGCTAAAAGAAAAAGAAAAAAATGGAAAACTTAAGGACACAGGTATGCAACAATATATTCTAGGGACAGAATGGTAAATAAGATCAAAGTAGAGATTCACTTTGTCAAAGAACTCCACTGCCCTCATTGACTCTGATCTGTAGGGTTTCAGATATGGATGGAACCTAGTCAAGAAGGGATGGCTGTCCACATGAACATGTGTGTCTGTATGTATATGTGTGTCTGTTGTATGGGTCTGTATGTATATGTGTGTGTTGTGTGTATGTGCTGAAATTCTTAGGAAATTACCTCAGTTCTTTTTTATCTTTCATGTTCACTCACTCAAGTCCAATATCAATAATTTATTTCAGTTTCCAAACTTGAAAGAGTAAAGATGCATTTCATTTTAAAACCTGGTCTTATTTAATTTTTTGCCTTGTCATTCTGTTTCTTGATACCATTATAGCTACCATGCATTTATTGCAGAATCTCCACACACTTATGATGCCCCCAGATGGCACTGACAGTATAACATAACCAGCGTGAGGGAAGTAGAGCTGGATGTTCGCAATTCACAACCTTGACTGTGCTTGTGGGGCAATTTACCCAGCAGATCACCATATTTTATAAGACTCTTCTCTCGTAGGGCATTTCGCTGGTCTCAGATCATTTCCATGCCTTCTCATTTTTAACTAAGAATGTGTTTTGCTCATGAGAGTATTCTGAAAACATTTTAAAAATGAGAATCATGGGATGGGTATGTATGTTTAGTGGCACATACAGATATGCACTTCATGTTGCATAGTGCTCAGCTTGGTAATATCTATTAAATTGAAAAAAAAGGAAATGGCATAGAGAAACAAAGATAAGATGAACAGGAAGAGTACTGGTCTAGGAGACAGAAGAGATTAGAACTCACACTGTTGCCTGATAGCTTTGCAGCCTCTCTGGCCATTAGTATTATTAGTTAAATGATAGCAGTTATATTAGTGGCCCCTCTCAGCTCTAATGTTTGGTGCGTATCTTGGACATGCAACAGAGGGTTACCAAATGATTGTGTAAAAACACAGAGACTTTCAGAAGGACGGTCAGAGTTTTCTGATCCTATCATAAAATATGCCCATACAACTGCTAGTATTTCTCTTGCTACACTGCTCTGGTTCATGGAGCCAGAGCAGTAGGGAAAACCTAGACTTGGCAGAGAGACCTTGCCAACAAGGTCATGACTCAGCCACCCATAAAAGCAGGCAGGTGATAGGTTTTGACATGTTGCTCTTCAGGTTGTTCATCAGGATTTAACCTGAGGTGAGGGATGTACCCCCAACTATGAGGGAGGAACTTTAACTCAGTTTGCCACAAAGCTCATAGGTAGCATTTAGCTGCAAATTGCCACAGGGAGAGTGTGGCTGCTTTGTGAGTATCGGTGAAAGTTTCACCGTAACTATAGCCAAGATAAGCATTTTGGATGTAGGTAAAATCAAATGTTGGAGTGCACTGTCCTTGCAGAAGTCTTTGTTTTATTAATAGAAGAAACTGGTCCACCCATTGTAAGTAGATTACACTGATGGGAATGATTTATCAATATAATTGGGCAGAGTGTTTGCATGAAAAGGATGATGGTGTCCCAGAGGACGTAAAATTTCACATTAAAGGATTGTGCAGAGATATTTCATGACATTGAAAGGGCAAAGGAGAAAATATCGGAAGCTGATCCAAACTTAGAGAGGAATCTGACAATTCGCTAAGGCATGGAGAAGGTGCTTGCTCATAATCGTAAATTCTATGATCACAGGTGACAAGCACCATTCAAACTATTCTTGACAGAATTTTTACAAAGAAATAAAACACTTTAATTCTCAATATTGCTAATATTTTACATTACAGTGTACTAAATAAATATTACTTTTACTATTATTTTTAATTCCCTATACATTTATAAACCACAGTAAAAGAATTTTTAATGTTTTGACAAAAAATTTTAAGGTTATTAAACAATTATAATTTCCCCATTGATTATTAAGATAACTTTGCTTCAACTGTCACTTTTATGGTCTACACTACTATGAAAACAGAGCACTGCCTGTATTTATCTCTATGTCCAAGAAAATCTCATGAAATTAATGGTTATATAGTTCAAATTCATATCCAATGCCATGATCACCTGAACTATATGATTATTTAGTTATATTTGATTACAGTTTCTCACTATTACTATCATCATCCATGTAGATTGTTCATTGTTTGAGGTCTTGTTTGCTTCTCATCTTCCTAGAGAATCACACACTGGTGCTTTTCTTCAACATAGCTCTAAGTGAGGCCTTTCCTACAGAGCCATGCTCTCTGGGTGTTTTTAGGAATAAATAGGGCCTTAAAGTTATTACTAAATTGTAGTGCTATTTTGTTTTGTATTGATCCTGAGTTGTAGAACTCAAGATAGTTCATCATTGTTCCTAGCCTCTGACAAATATTTACCATTCCCCTCAGTCACCTGAACACACCACCCCTTTCAACTTCAGACATTAAAGGAAGAAACAATATTTACAAGCATCTTTGATAAAATTATTTTGTTTTTTCTTTGTGTAAGAATTTCTTTTTATTACTAATAATTATATAATGAATAATCTATTTCAAAATTTTTTATTTGCTATATAGATTATTTTTTTAACAGTGCGATATACCTACTTTGACCTTTTCACCATTTTCTATTGTAGCTTTCAAAGAAGCTTCATACATTTCTGACAAAGAAGGCTATATTCTCGAAGGAAAAGAGATTATGTAGCAAGAGAATATGTAGTACGAGTGATAAGTAGCTTCTTCCTAACAAACCGGAAAACAGTCTGTAGTCCTAGACTCAGAAGCTCATAATTATACTGCTTTTATAACAGCAATTCACCAAATGGATTTGGTCAGCTGAACAATCTAATTAATGACTTCCCATGCTGTTAATTCAGTTAACCTTGTTCATCTTAGTGAACTCTTACACCTTGTTTATGCCTCATAGCTAACACACAGACATTTCTATTATTAATAATATAATCTTTTTTTTTTTTTTTTTGAGACAGAGTCTCACTTTTTTGCCTGGGCTAGAGTGCCGTGGCATCAGCCTAGCTCACAGCGACCTCAGACTCTTGGGCTCAAGCAATCTTTCTGCCTCAGCCTCCTGAGTAGCTGGGACTACAGGCATGTACCACCATGCCTGGCTAATTTTTTCTATATATTTTTAGTTGGCCAATTAATTTCTTTCTATTTTCAGTAGAGACGGGGTCTTGCTCTTGCTCAGGCTGGTCTCCAACTCCTGACCTTGAGCAATCCGCCCGCCTCAGCCTCCCAGAGTGCTAGGATTACAGGCGTGAGCCACTGCCCCTGGCCAATAATGTAATCTTTTGAAGCGTTAATAGCTTTGCTTCAGTTTTATGATACATTCCACAGGGATTGAGGTGGAACAAAAAGAACTGGAATGTCTGTTCCTGATGGCCTGCCATCTCTTCTCTCTGTCTTCCAACCCTGACCATGCCTCTCCACTCATTGGTTTATGCCAAAACATGGAATAAAATAATACAGGAAAGAATTAGTGAAAAGGAAGCAAAGAGATAGGAAGGAGGAACGATGTGCAGGCATTTTTCCCAAAATCAAAATAGGTGAGGGTTAATGTCTAAGAGGGACTTCCCTCTCTCTCTGCTGTCTTAAAGTTATAGGGTAATAAATAGAAATTATAGAGCTAAGTCTAAGGGTATATTTTTGATTCAACTGATTTAAATTATAAAAGTAATCATATTTTATGGAAAAAGAAGTCCATTCCTCTAACATAAGTATTATCATTTTTTTTTGCTAGAGTTGCTTCAAAATGTTTTATATATACATTTATTACATAGTTTGAGAAATGTTATGACTGACGCACTTAAACTTCTATCAGTAATTTTCATGCTGAGGTCCTAGTTCATGGTTATGCTCAGTGAATATATCAAGATTTGCTTTATCTTTTCTCTCATTAAACATTTAGGTTGTTTCCTTTTTTCACTTTAAGTTTTATTATACCCAATTATAGGTTAAGCTGCTATGACAAAGGGGCACCAAAATGCATTAACTCAAGATAAGTTAGCCCTCTCCCATAGAAGTCTACCTTTAGGTAGGCAAGGAGTTAGACAGTTCTGCTTTGTTCAAGGACTGTTTTCATCTCTCTTACAGTTTGTATTAGTTTGTGAGAGTTGTCATAACAAAGTAACACAGATGTAATCTTCTATTATATAATAGAATATAATCCTTCTATATTATATTTGATGCTTTAATAGCTTTGCTATTAAATATTCAGTGACCTAATCTTCTATCTATATTCTATTAATAGAATATAATCTTCTCTCATATTCTATTCACCTTCATGGTAAGGTGAAAGGGAAAGTCCAGGGCAAGAAGCTCCAGCTTTAAGAAAGTTGAACTAGCAGGTGTGTGCATCACTTCTGTTAGCATTCTGTGGACCTGAACTAGTCACATGTGGAGTGATAGAGACATGGAATCCATGGGCTCTGGATGGGAGGACATACTTGGGTGAATAACAGTCCACGCTGTACATGGGAACTCAAAGACTGACCTCTTACTTGGGGTGGAAAAGAGAGAGATTTCTTTATCCAGTATTCACATACCATCCAGTCTATCCTAAATCCATTTAGTTCTGAAAACCTCAGGGGGCAATCTCATCATTGTCAGCTTGCTTTCGAATTTGTTTCAAAGTATATTCTATTGATTCACTCTTTCCTGAGGGGTTGGTAGATGCCAACAAGATAAGGTGGCTAGAGAGTGATGGGGTAGAGTTGCTTAGAAAGGGTCATCTCAAGAAATGCTCACTGCTAACCTGAACAAACAAGAAGGAGCGAGCCATGTGAATATGTGAGGGAGGAACATTCCAGACAAATGGAGCTGCAGATACAGAGAGGTTGAGGGGGAGCATGCTTGTTGGTTTTGATGAGCTGCAGGGGGCCACTGTAATCAGGACACAGTAAGTCAGAGGAGAGTGGCTGAGCATAAATCAAAGAGGTCGCAGCAGTGGTTCCATATCACATGGGGCCTTACAGACCAGGGAAAGGAATTTGGGTTTTACTCTGAGGCAGTGGAGAGCCACTGGAGGATTGGGGCAAAGAAATGACACTTGACTTGTGTATAACAGGATCACTCCGGCTACTGAATGGCACACAGGCTGTAGAGACGTGAGGGTGTAAATAGGGGTACCTGTTAAGAGGGTATTGTAATTGTCCAAGTAAGAAATGATGGGGTGTGGATCAGGGTGGTAATAGGCAAAGATGTTAAGGGGTTAGATGGTCGATATCATTTCAAAGGAGAGTTAGAATGATTAGTTAATGATTAGATATGAGAGAAAGAGAAGAATCAAGTGTGACTCTAAGGGCTTTGGAATAAGCAATAGTGGAGATGCCAGGTCTAGAATCCTTTTGAGTTGAATCTGACAGGTTCAGTGAATTTTACCTAAGAATGTGTATTTAGGGTAGAGAGTGGGCAGAGAGGAAGAAGACGCTTTTCTAGGAGGAGGGAATAGCAGATCAAAGGCAGGGAGGAAAATTACTGAAGTCCTAATTTACTCAGTAGTAGGCCCAGCACAGTCTGGAAGGAGGGAAGCAGATGTTGTGAACAAATGTGCCCCACATGTCTGGAGCCTGGCCTAGCACCTTTCAAAGGAATCTTCACTGGACAGGAAATCTCTTCCACAAAGGGACCCTATAATTTGGGACTCGATCTGGTTTGGATTAGTCCTCAAAATACCAATACTCGAACATGAGGATGGAAAAGCATTTGGAATTACTATATAGAAGCCCAATACCATTCTTCTTAGAAACTACTAGATATGGAACAAAAAACCCTGGAATGCTTTTACAGCAGCTTTCCACCTATATTTCTCTTCTTTTAATGCTTTGCATTTGAAACCTCAACGATATCTTCCACTCCCTGCTCTTTTTATAGTATGCCTGACCTTTCAAAAAGACTTTGTTTTAGAGCGTGGCTGACTTGGGTTTGAATCCTAACTCTATCTCTTAAAGCAATTATGATCTCAAGTAAATCACTTCACCTCTCTGAGACTCGATTTTATCATGTGAAAAACTGAGATAATAATGCCTATCTCATGGAATTGTTGTGAAGATTAAATGAAATAATCACGTTACATAAGCTAATTAATGTGAATTGCTGTGCATAATGCCTGGTGGAAAACAGGGTATGTGCGTGTCTGTGTGCACACGATTCACCCTTTCTCTCCACGCCACTGCACCACTAGCTCAGAAGTATAGAACCTCACAGTTCAGACACCACTATGGCCTCGGCTCTCTGGTCCAGTCTGTTCTTCACTCAGCTACTGTATGAATCAACTTTAAAGCACTCACACGCATCTCCATCTTCTCCAGTCTCCTGTTGTAGGTTTCCTCTGCCTTCCTCATTTTGCTCTTCATCCTATACCACCCTACACTTTTACTTAATTGTTCCCAACCAGATTTCGTATCTCTTTAAGGTGAGCTTCTTGTCTTACTTTTCTTTTCCATCCCACACCAGGTCTCAGCCTTCCTAGTCATACCACCGGTCATTTCCATGAAACTCCTTTGTTAAAAGTTTCCATGAAGCTCCTTGTTTAAAATTTTCCATGAAACTTTTAAATCTACATTTTCACTCTTATATTACAGAAGTAATTCCTTAAAGTTGCCTTAATGAGAACAAAGCTCCCACTCAAGGTAGCTGCAGATACATTATTAATCCACAGCAACCTCTATCCATTAATGATACATCCACTGATTCATTCATTGATTGACTCAGCAGATATTTAGTGACTGCTGCTTCATGCCAGGCACTATTTGAGGTATTGGGTATATAGCCATGCACGCAGTAGACAAAGTCCCTGGAAGTTATATTTTCCAGATTACGTCAAAGCAAACTTTTTTTAGAAGTGGTTTTGGCACTGCTTACTCCCAAGTGGGTGTTCTACAACATGGGACAGTAATACCATGTTACCACTTTCTAAGGAAACAGGACTGTTTCAAAACTATATCACTTTTACAAAACTATTCATCTGGGATAATGTAAAGAACCAAATTAATGTGACTCCCCACCACCTCACTTTTCAGTGCTAATCATTTAAAGTGATGATACGGTTGATCAGTCTGACTCAAAAGATCAACTTTTTATGGGAGATGATTATAAGGTAAGCTACAAGTCCAGATTTTTAATATTAGGGAAGACCTAATACTTTAGCCCTTAGGTGATCTGTTCCAATCATTTGGAAAAGTTGATGGACATTGTAAAAGCTTCTAGGGGAGAGACTGTTACTAACACTGTGATCATAGAACCCACACAGGTTGGTTCATGAAACAAGTAGAGCCACCAACGGTCACTGGGAGATCGCTATCACTAGCGAGCCAACTGCCTCCACTGTGGCTTACAGCATACGCTTGTTCTTGTGAAGTCCGGGTCTTTGAAATCAAGTCAACCTTTAGCGACATTCTATTTAGTAGAATGTATTTGACACTGAATGATCTCCCTTTATAGAGAAGAGTTAAAGTAGAAGCACAAAAAGTAAATCCATAGGAACAAGCAAAGCATCTGATGACTCTGCAAGTTTTTCTTCTTCTCTTACACTATGATTAGATTTTTTGTAGCTGTTTCTCAGTGCCCCATATTAAAAGACAAATATCTATGGGAAGAGCATTCCATCTCCTCCTATCTTGGGTTGACTAAGGCAGGCCACTGAGATCAAGGCCCTGCCGACAGATCGGGAGGATCCTCCAAACAGCCCATCTAGTTACAGATTTGTCACTCTGACAGGAATGCCCAGTGGCTTGAGGAGAAAGGATTACCGTGTTTCCCCGAAAATAAGCCCTACCCATAAATTAAGCCCTAGCAGGATTTCTAAGCATGTGCGCAATAGAAGCCCTACCCCGAAAATAAGCCCCAGTGATGGGCGTGGCTGTGCAGCGCATCTGCATTACCCATGCCTGTCATTGCAGAGCGGGAAGAAGACTAGCTACTATCGTGACAGCTACTATCCCAGAGGTGACTGGAAAGGTGCAGGCAGCCCCACTGACAAGGTCGGCTCCCCCTGTCAGGTCCTGGCCATCCTGTGCGTGCTGCGAGCTGAGGCTTTGAGGGGAAAGTCTCCTCAGTGAAGTGAGGAGTGGGACGCTCGTTCTAGGTATTGTGTGTCCCCAGGGGGAAGAAGGAAAGCTGTGGCTGCCATTTTGCTCAGCATGTGGGCCTCTCTCACTCCCCACAAACACCAGGGGATAGATCAAATAATGATTCCTGCAGGAATGACTGCCTATCTGCAGACTCTTGATATTGCAATAAACAAGCCATTCAAAGACCATTTGTGCATGGAAATTAACGACTACATTGAAAATAGCATGACAAGAAATCAGCGTGGAAACTTTGTGAAGCCTAGCCTGCAAGAGGTCGTGATGTGGGTGAAGGATTCATGGGATAAAATCACTGACAGTGTTGTTGCCAATGCACTCCGAGCAGGTTACATAGATAAGAGCTGCTCATTTAATGAGAGCTCTAGTGCTCGACATGAGAGATTGGGGCCAATGGTTCTAAAGGAAATAGAGTCATAAGAAATTCAGGATGGAATTCGAGGTTTGGAGAGTTATGATGATGTTCCAGAAGAAGACGACTTAACTATATTTGAATAAATATAGATTGTTGTACCGTACTTAAAAAAATAACACATCCCCTGAAAATAAGCCCTAGGGTATCTTGAGGAAAAATAAATATAAGACCCTGTCTTATTTTTGAGGAAACACGGTAGTAGGGGAAGAAAAGGAATGGGGAGGATGACAGGAGTAGCTGAGTATTTTGTTTTTTAAAGACATTATGAAGGGGAGAGATTTTAGTAATTTTCCCAGCTTTGATAGTTACAGAAATATAGCAGCATTGCTACTCCTGCCTCCCAGAATGGAAGCTGTCAATGACAGTTGCCAACACCCATGGTCAGAAAGGAGGTTTCACTGAGAAGTCATAGATAGAGTCCAGAGAAAGCAGTTTCACACTTTCACCAGGTGGTTGATTGATTTGCAGTTTGGCTCCACCATCTTCTAAATGTATGAGTGGTATTTTTAGATATTTACATGTATGATGCAGGTTACCAGATATATAGACATTTAATTTAATGTAAAAGCAAAAAAAAAAAATAATTTAGCCAACCTACAGATACAGATGGTAGAGTAAATAGGCGAGGGAAGTCCTTGTAAGTACAGCTCCCCAAGCTAATGAAGCCAGCACAATTTGTATAGAAAAGTAAGTCTCAGTCTCATACTCTTCTACCCCATTAGGGCAATAATCCTCTCTGTCCCATTACTGCCCACAGGATGCTGTGATAACATCTTCATGTCTGTAGAAAACTTGTACAAACCTTGGGAATCAGGCAACTGGACAAGTGTAAGAGGAAGCTTTAGTAAATTGCCTCTGGGCACCAGATTTGCTGTTGCCCTGCAGGTCACTGTTGAGCCATTCACTTGCAAAGGAGCCCTTCTCAGTTCATCATGTTCTCAAGCGTCATTTTTATATCAACCATGTGAGAAAGTGGAGTGTTTTATGTATTACCTCCTGAGTCATACTCGTTCTGCAGCCCTATGCCATTCAGGTTTTTCTGGTTGCTATTCCTGTATTTTATTTTCCTGAAGCTTGTCTCCCCTTCATTATAGTAGATACGTTTGAGAGGCCATGCCTAAGTGGCTTGCATTTAGAAGCATGGGAAAATTCTTCAACCATTTAATTTAGACAATTACATATGTATACTAGGAGGCTGAAATTCACATGAGAGAAGCAAGAAATTTTTGTTCTGCTGCCTTGCTGCAGATAAGGAATTATCCCTCTTCCTTTAGGGGGAGGAAGTTGGTTTTAAAAATTAGTTGTAGTATTGTCTGAAATCAGACATGGGTCATGTAGTACTTCTGTTTTGTTTTGTTTTAATGAATAGTAGAGTTTGACAAGGAAACTTCTTAACAATATAAACAAGCATGTAAAGAAATATTATTCTTTGCTTATTGGTACCTAAACGAAAAGGTTAAAACATTTAGCTATAAAACACAAGTATAAGCCTACTTCCCATAAGATTTATCATGATCTGTTTTAAGTGACAGGGAATTGTACAAAATAGAAAGAGAAATAAAACAATACTACAGGAACTTGAGACATCAGTTCCTCTTCCTCCATCCAAAAATAGATTTATAGAGCACAAAAATATTCTTTGACTTTGCCAGAATATACAATTTTCCAAAATGCACTAGCAAAATTGATTCTGCTTAGATACCTCTGAAAATTCTATTACATAGGCCTTTTGGAGTGGTATATAGTTTACTTAAGAAACTATCTGTGAGAGGTGAAAGGTAGGGATCCAGTTTCATTCTTCTGCATGTAGCTATCCAGTTTCCCCAGCACTATTTATTGAAAAGAGATTCTTTTCCCCAATGTATATTTTTGTCTGCTTTGTCAAAGATTAGATTACCACATGCAGATGGTTTCATCTCTGGATTCTCAGTCCTGTTCCAAAGATCTATGTCTCTGTTCTTGTGCCAGTACCAAGCTGTTTTAATTATTATTGCTTTGTAGTACAGCTTGAAGTCTGGTAGACAGATACCTCCCAGTTTGTTCTTTTTACTTAAGATTGCTTTGGCTATACAACGTCTTTTCTGGTTCCATACAAAGTGTAGAATTATTTTTCCTAGGTCTGTAAAGAATGATAATGGTACTTTGATAGGGATTGCATTAATTCTGTAGATCACTTTAGGTAGTATTGACATTTTACCTATATTGATTCTACCAATCCATGAGCAAGGTAAATTTTTCCATCTGAGAGAGTTTTCCAAAAAAATGTCTTAGATGAGGATTTGGATTATTAAATGCCAGGCCCTGGGAATCTGGGAACATAAAGTTTCCAGAGGAAATAATGACACAGAACACATAAGCCAGAGGAGACACCCTGTCATAAAGTCTGGGTTTCTGGTGCCACAAGGTTAATGATCACATACTTCTAATTTTATTCTTACTTAAGTTGTTAAAGGGAATTTTAATGTCCCTTATGTTGCTGTTAGTATCCTTCATGAGTCATCTTTCTGTACCTTGTGACCATATATCACCCTTGGGTTTTTTTTTTTTCCGTTTTTTTTTTTTTTTTACTAGAGGCACACATATAGACAGGACACCTAATTTCTTCCATTGTCCTTATCATTGCCTCAAATTTTAAACATAAGTGTTTAAAATAACCTGTTCTCCATACCTATTGTTCTTACCCCGTTATTGGAAAATGGTTGTCTTCAAGTAAGAATAATGGAAATAATGTCAAGTTAAGTCTGTCTGAATTCTTCCCTATAGAAACCTGAAGCCCATAACATAGAAAATAAAAAGTAGTCGTCCATGTAGTGGAGAAAGGGAACACAGCAGGTTAGATATTCATTCCAGGTGGAAAGAGGATTCCTTGGCTGTTAATTCAAGAGCCTGAAACTTTATGAAAATGCAACATGAATTTCTCCTTTTAATTTGCTTCTAAAAATTATTTAGTAGTATTACAGTTTTCTCTCAAATTTCTCATCTTACAAAACTGGCACTATATAAGTAATAAAGTTCATTCCCAAAAGACTTTTTAAAAAGGTTCTTCACCTTGAACACAGTAACTACAGCTACCATCTACCAACCTAAGTTTCCCAACCCCTCACCCTGGAGTTCTGTGGCCCATGACTATCTCCCAGCATATTCTCTTTCTTCTCACTGTTCTTATCTTGAGCTGAACTTCTTTCAGCTCCTTCTTAACACCAGATTCATTGTCAGGTCCAAGTCGGCTTTGCTTTTACTCTTCTCCACATCTGCACTGCTTTCTCTCTCCTTTTCTTCCCCCCTCAGGCTTTGTCAGATCTTGCAGCTTTTCTGCAACTTTATAAATCTGTCTCTCACCTCCATATCTAATCTCTGTTCTTTCTCTGAGGTGCTCCCATAAGCACATGAATTTATTCCCGTCTTAGTGAGTCTCATTTTAGTTTGTTATTTTCGAGTTTGTCTCCTTTCCCTCCACCCCAGTTGTTCAGCTCACTTCATCAGAGAAATGTACAAACACAGAACCAGCAGTTTCCCCATTTGATTTTATGCTGCTTCAAAATACACCTGTTTTCCAAATGTTAAAAACACATTAACCATTGGTCTTCGGTTAATATCCAAAATTTCTGATGTTCTTATTAGCCCCTACATAAACCAAGCACTGCCTACCCCTTCCACGTCACCTCCCGCAACTCTCCCCTTTATTCCTGCATCCCAGCCATCCTGGCCTTCTGTGGCATTTCCAAGGGTTCAGGTTGCTTTCCACCTGCTTATCATCGACATTGCCCCGGCCAACAAGAATTCCATCTATTCTCCAGCTCTCTGTTTTACCTGGGAAAGTTTGGCATAGGTACGCCCACATATACACAGTGCTCCAGCTCAGTTAGGTCTTCCTCACGCGTGCAGCAGTGTGGTATGCATCTCATGTGTAGCACATACCATAGCCATAGCTCAATTATTATTTAGGTAATTGTATCTTTAATGCCTATCTTACCAATTAGACTATAAGCTCCAAGGAGCAGTAACTATGTCTGTCTTGCTCAAGAAATATTTGCTGTGGATCCACCTGGTCCAGTTTGTAGCATGTGTGGGAAGAGTGAACAACTAAGGATAAAGTTAGGAAATGATGCAAGACAAAGACGTTGGGCCAGGTGATAAAAGACCTTGATTGCCATGACAAATAATTTATATTTTATCCTGGAGACAGTGAAGATCCATCAAATGTCTATAAGCTGAAATAATTAAATAATCTGGGTTTTAAAGAAGAAATGTGGCTGTAGATTGTATGGCTGATGTGGTAGACTTGGAGCAAACATACTGTTACAGTAGATTATAAAAAACGGCCACACATTTCTTCTGTCCCCATATGCACATTCCCCTTGCAATGTGACTTTGCCACTCTTCTTATCCCAAACCTTGGAATGTGGTTTGACCATGTGACTTCGTTTGGCCAACGGGACACTAGCAACTCTGATGCAGGCAGAAGCGTGAAAAGTATTTGCACATTTGGGGCTTGCTGGGACTCGACTGGAAACTTGAGGCCACTGTGTGAAGCAGCCTCACTAAAGTAATGAGTCTCAACCAAGTTTTAAACTTCCTCCCCCTGTTTGTATGTATAACATTCCTCCTCCACCATTAGAAACATCTCTCACTTCAGATAACGATTCTTGGTTGTGCATTCTGGATTCTTGGGTGGGAGGAGGCACATATAGTTTGACTTCATTTCACAGGAGATTCCCACATACTCTGTGACTGCAAATTGAAAATCACTCTACTAAGTTTCACGGATAAAAGAATGCACAGTTAACTCAGCCTTAGGGAGCTAACAGGTTCTACAAAGGAAGTAACATTTATATAGATCTGAGAAGGAAGAATATTCATCAGACGGAGAAGTGAGTGAAAGGCCTGTTAGACAATGAAAATAGTATGTATCAAGGCAAATCTGTCATCTAAAACGACTGATTTTAAACAGTAGTCTCTTCTTTCTATACAACCGAACACAGGCACTCGTAACATTCTAAATCATGCTGGCAACGCCATAGCACTTTCACGGAAATCAATGAAATTTACTTTGCAGGGTCTAAAGTTTGCAGAGGTCATTCAAATAAATTATCATGATAATTATTGCCTTTCCTCAAAATATTCTTATTTTCAGGAACCAGATTTAACCATTACCATGTCATTTTAAGTTTCATTCCACAGAGCAATTTCCGTGCAGACAATAGGAACTGGTGATTGTTTTATTTGCCTCAATTGTCAGTCTCAGTTAACTCTAAAATCATATTGACTTTGTGAAATTGAATCTAATCATGGTTTTGCCATATGTGTTCATTAGCCTTTAATGACAATGCTGATCTCAATCAAGATCTATTAATAATAGCTGTCTCTCACACATACAAAACTTTTGGTATTTCCCTTAAACACACAAATATCCTCCCATGAATCAAGTCTGAAGGAAATCACTGCCCTATAATGCTTCTGTATTTCTTTTCAATGGAGGATATAGAACACCTTTTCCCCACACATAATAAGATTAATCTTTAAAAGCATCATTTTCTTCAAGCAGGTGCAAAACCTTGTCTGCCCTCGGGGAAAGACCAGCCAATGAGAGGTTATTTCTAGTGATGTAATACTGGTTAACTTTTTTCAGACATGATTGGGGAAGATGCTTTTTAGAGCATCAGGCATGAATTAAATTGAACTCTTTCTCACATGACTAATTTTAGCTAGTAAGTCACCTCTGGTATTTTGTAAACAAATTGCTGAGGATAGCCCTGAAATAGTTAAGCAAAAATTATTAAACTAGACAATTTTTTAAAGCATTAGCACCTGTACCCACTGGCATTTGCCAATAATTCTCCCCTTTTCTTGAGAAATCACTTCCATATCCTGATCCTTCTAAATAGACAAAGTTACATTAACACTAGCCAGCAGCAGATAAGCTTATGTTTCTTTCTCACGCAGATACTCATGAAAATAATATCAGAAGTATATTTTTAAATCAAATTCATCACTCTCTTCCTTTCATGAGTAGGTACAAACTTTACCTTCATAGCTATTTACTTTATCTCAAAGATAAAAAAAAAAAGAAATATTTAAATAACTAGATATGTTAATAATATTATCTTCTGCCTGGTGAGTATTTTGAAGGGCTCCACTGATGCTGCTAAATGCTTATTAATGTCCAGAGAAGCCCTCGCCCAGGTCAGGTGAAGACCCTGTACCCACCACAGAGTCTAATCCTATGAACTGATAGGCAGCACAGGGTTGGTTTCTACCAGTAAAATATGCAAAAATGCAGACACTGAGCTAAAAAAATTTGGGTATTTTGGGCAGGTGTTGTTTCATGCAACAGCTCATTCCAATTCCCTGCTCTTCCACCCATACTTAACTTTTTGAGCAAAAGAATGCAATAGTAAGCATGTTATGTGAAAAACTTAATTTGGAAGAAGAAAGTTCAGTGGTTTATCTGATCTGACAGAAGGAGTAAAGAACCTAAGACTGCTAAGCCAGTTGTATAATTTGAAGTGTAAGATGTAATTCAAAGATTATGAGTTATGAATACTAATAGTAAGAATATAGGAAAATTAATATATTAGAATCTTTTCTTCTTAGTTTCCTTTTTTTTAAAAGAATATCCTCCTAACACTTTGAGACAATTGAGTTAATTTCTGCCACTTGAGCCATTCTTGGGACTTTTCTAGTTGCTCAGGCACTGATACCGCAGTTGAATTGAGACGGGGTGAAATCATGGAATTACAGAATGTTTCAAACCTGCTGAGAATATTGTCTGTACCGTATGAGAAAGTGGTAAGTCACTGAAATTGCAATGAGCCACATTTTCCTTATCTATTAAAATGACATCATTAAATATTAATTTTAAAATAGTGTACATAAAGTTCTTGGCAAGTAATAGATACTCAATTGATATTAGCTATGATTATTATTCATATGTAAATAATATCTAAGCCACTTAATCTTTCAAAGTTGAAAACCAAACTATATAAAAATAATTACATAGGCACAATATATTCCCTGATACAACAACTTTTATTCCACTTTTTTATTTTAAAATAAACCATTTTATTTTCTATTGAAGATTTAGTTCACACTTGATTTTTAATTTACCATATTACCCAGCAGTGTTTTATTTTTATGTATTACTATTTCAAAGTTAATGCTGTACAAGTACATGATTTTATATTGTTAGTATAAATCCTAGTAGTAGAAGTAGGTTTCTTCTAAAGACCTGAGGAAGTTTTAAAGGCATTTTCTTCTCTAGTGCTTAAGAAAAGGTCTTTGCTCAGGCCCTCAAGTCACCTTACTGAAAAGTGAAAAATGAAGCTTATCCCCTTGGGCAAAACAAGTAGCTTGAGTTGTTCAGTGAGTTATCTTCAACTAAATTGATATTGCTTATATCCAGTCAAAAGCATGCACACATTGTTGCAAATTGATTTTAGATTTTACATAAGGGCAATTTAGTTCACTTTATCAAAATTTACTGAGTGCCTAATCTGTATGTGGAGAAGTTCTAAGATTAAAAGCAATAATCACAACAACTTGGCTTCTGCCTTCTAGGTGCTGGTATCTACTTAGGGGAACAGACAATGCAGAGTAGGTATAAAATTATTGGAAACGTACATGGCAGAACTTTAAATTCTATATTGGAGGAGTGAGTTTTGAGAAAAATTATAGAGAGGCGACATTTTATTGGCTT